>RCUC01172130.1:0-35301 GCA_003697995.1 Taxidea taxus jeffersonii
AGCCCGGCCGGCGCCTGGAGGTGCTTCGCGCTGAGCCCGGCCGGCGCGTCGCGGAGAATGCCGGCGGCCTTGCTGCGCGGGCGGGAGGCGGGGCTCGCCCGGGCCCCGCGGCGCCTGCGGACCGTCGTCGCCGCCTCCGCCGCCCGCGGTCCCCGGGTCCGGGCAGGGGGCTCCGGGAGGCACGAGCGCGGCCGCCGAGGGAGACGATGCCGCCGCCGCTCCCGGGAAGGAGCCCCGGACACCGCTCGAGACAGGAGGGGCCGCGGCGGACCCCAGAGGAAGCCCCCCGGGGAGGCCTGGGGCTCTGGGCTGCGCGGCAGGGCCCCTCCCAGCGTGGGGCTCGTCCCTCGCGGGCCTCCTATGACCTGCCTTCGGCGGACGAGCCCGGGGACGAGCCCGGGCCGCGGGACGGCCGCCGACACCCCTCCGTGCGGCCGAGGCTCGGGCTGGCGGCGACAGTTCGCGGTCCCGCTCCGTCCGCGGAGAAGCGCCCTCGCAGCCGCCGCGGGCAGGTGTGACAGCGAAGGGCGCGGGGTGCCGCGGCCTTCGGGAGAAGCCGGCCCCGGAGGGAGGCCGCCGCGTTCCAGCCGCGCCGCGTCGGTGCCGGCGGACCGGCTCCCGCCCCGCTGTCCCCCCTCCCGCCCCGCTGTCCCCCCTCCCGCCCCGCTGTCCCCCGCTCCCGCCGTGCCGCAGGACGCCCCGTCGCGTTCCCGGGGCGTAGCCTGCTTTGCCTCTGCGAGGAAGGCGAGGAAGGCGCGGTTGCTCGCTTGCCGGACGTCTGCAGGCCGAGGCTCAGGGACGGCCCTGCAGGTGCCGCGCCGAGGCCGCGGGGCCGGTCCCTAATCCTGGCGCCTCCCTCGGCGCCGCGTTGACTTGCCTGTCGCCCACGGTGGGCTGAAGCCCTGGCGCCTCGAGCCTGGGAAGGGCTCCTCTCACGGGGCCGGGATCGCCGGGGCCTCAGTCCGGCGCCCAGGAGCCACTTGCCTTCGGGTTGTATCGGGGCTAGTACAGCGCTGGGCACCCGCAGGAAAGACCAGGCCATGTGCTCTGTCCTCAGGACGCTCCCCGGTGGGCAAACCAGACACTCGGGGGAATTAAACGCTTCACGGCCGCTACGTGGTGAGCCAGGAAAGAGCCGCCGTAGGCCCGCGAGCCGGAAACGGAGAGGGAGGCCCGGGCCGTGCGGAGGGATGCGACCCGCCGGGCAGGTGGACCGCGCATTCCAGAACCAGCGCGCGCGGCGGGATCTTCCGGGCGAGCCTTGCAGCCTGCGGGGCCGGTGTTGTGCGGGCTGAGGCTCGGCGCACGGGCGGGCACCCGCGTTTGGTCTCTTCTGTCCTGCTTGGCTTCGTCCTCTCTCGGACTGCGTAGCTTAACGTGAGGTCAAGAAAGAAAAAACCCCAGTACTTCTTGCACCTATGTTGACTGTATTTCTTAATCTGTTCATTTTATCAAATACTTTTTGAACGCAGAGGACAAAAGTGGGCAGCGCTTGGAAGATTATTTTTAGGAGAGTTACTAGCAATTGCTAAATATATTATCTGACTTTAAAGTCTAGCCACCTCCTTCCCCAAAATTGATTTCAGGGATTTTTTTTTTTTTTTTCTGGAACAGGTCTCTATGTTTATCAGAATACCCACCTGGGAAGATTTGTATTAATGTAACAAATTTAGAAAGATCTGTAAAGATAAGACTACCATGTAAATGTCAGTGCCTACACAGGGGACAGACTCCATACAGGAGGCAGTAGAGCCTGTCTTCCCCCCCAGGATTCCCACAGTGGTGTGACCCACCTCTCTTCTTCATACATCACGAACCCCTAGAAAGAAGCGACTATGTCATGTGCCTCTTTACACCCCAGTTTCTAGTATGTACCCAGTTAGGAGACGTTCCTTACGTTACATTCATTTAGTGGAATGAATATATAAAGGAGGGTCTGGTTTCATCCGACGTACTAATTAGGGTCATGCTAGCTGCTCTACTAAGTAGGTCCCTGAATGTCGTTGGCTTTGTACAACAGAACTGTAGCTACTGTTCCTAATAGTCTAATCTACCCATGATTGATGGTGGCTTTCCTTTATGTGGTGACTGGGGAGTCCAGGCTCCTACTAGCTCATGACTGTGCTTTCCACTGGGGCCTCAGAGCCCACTGTGGAGGCTGGGCAGACAGGGAAGAGAGCATAGGAGGACGCAAGTGATGTACATCACTTGCGTTGACATTCACGTAACTAGAACTGGCCCCATGACCTTCCCTAGCAACAAGGAGGGCAGGAACATGTGGTCCCTGGCCGCGCAGCTTTCTCAAAAAGACTCAACACCCATCATCCTGGATGAGAAAAATATGGATTTTAGTGGTGAGCTGACCACCTCTACCACATCGGACTGTCAGCACTTCCTGGTCGGTGATCTCAGGAGAGTTTATAGCTTCTCTAGGTCTCGGTTCCTTACGTGCAAATGGGCATAATATATTGATCCTGTTTGATTGTTGTAAATATTAAATGACACACGTGTCTGAAGTACCTGGCAGCGGTGATTAACATCTATCAACGCAGTATAACTGTTACCTCCATTCAGTGAAGATACTTACGGTGTTAACATTTTCTTTTAACCACGAACGTGGCACATACAGAACTAGGGCAACCCAAAGTGAAGACGCAGGCGCAGGTCTTAAGGTAGAGGAAGAGGCGGAGACTTCGGATTAATAACTCCTGCAGGGGCCATGGCAGACACTAAGGCGAGGATAACATACAGGACCGTTTGGTAGTGTGGACTTCAGATATAAAGGGGGATTTTTTCCCTTGAAAACCGGATGCAGATGAGCTAAGAGACGTTAGATATTGTCAGTGTGAAAGTTGATCATCTGCAGGTTCTCACCCCATCCTAGTGGAACTAGATGGAATGCGATTATCACGAGCTTATCCCATAAACCAAGGAGAATAAAGAGGTGGGGCCCTGGGGAGAGGAGAACAAGGGGGTGTAAGGACTCAGGGCCATGGGGAGACAAGAGAAGGGAAGTGGAGCTGGGCTGGGCCCCCCGGGACTCCCCTCCTTTCCTAGCTGCCGGGCGTGTACTGCCTGCTGAGGGCTTATAGCTGAGTCCTCCCACAGAGACTACCCTTGGTTGTACGAAGGGGACTAGTCTAAGGTTACAGCTCCTGCCACTCAAGGTGGCACTACCAAGACCCACTGCAGAGTCTCTGAGGGGCCATCTCAGCCTTCTACTTCGCAGTGGTGCCAGCTGAGGCCTCGGCTGCAGCCGAGTTCACCTTCTCCTGCTCAGTTCTGCCCGGCTCCCGTACCCAGCCCACTGCCGGTAAGGTCCCTGCATAGGCTCTCTATCTCAGAGCCTGTTTCCTGGGAACTGGACCTAGGAGAGAAGAGAGGAAAAGGGAAGGGAAAGGAAGAAGGGTAAAGGATGTGGAGAGGACCCACAGAAGAGGGAATTCTTGCTTAGGGACCCGTCTTAGGCAGCACTCCCCGAAAGCATCAACATAAAGGCCTCCTTCCTGTTTACTTCTGGGAAAACTCAATGTGGTTGAACCAAACTCCAGCTTCATGTAAGGGCCTCTGTCGCCCTTTCTTTCGGACTCCCTCCACATGCTTGCCGGGACACCAGTGAGTCTGTTTCACAAAGGATTGTCGTGCTCACCTTCCACTGGCGTCATACGGTAGTTCTGTATGCAGGAGGCACTTTTTACAAAACCTGTTTTCTCCCTCCCTCCCTGTTCCCCACCAAACGTGAGCTAACTTACCAAGTTCTGCTCTGTGCAGAGTATTAGCGGACCTTCCATATTCATGCGTTAGAAAAAAGGAGGAAAAATTTACTTAGGGCCTCTGTAGTGAAGGGTTTTCGCCAAGAGGACTTATGCCGCTTTCCAATCCTGCTGATAGGCTATGCCAGGGGTATTATGGCCTTCTGTGCCAAGCACACGGTGGGCCTGCAGATAGGTTTCATTTATTTATTTGTTTACTTAGCCCGTGGGAGGGGAGGGCAGAGGGAGAGGGAGAGTCTCCAGGTGCGGAGCCTGACGCGGGGCTCCGTCTCGCAGCTCTGAGACCCGGCCGAAGGCGACATCAAGAGTCAGACACTGGCCCGGCCGGCCACGCGGGGGTCCTGCGCACCACGTTTTAAAATGCACTGCGTGGAGCCTGTAACCACGGTGCCCTCACGGACGGGGCGGGAAGATTCCCCGAAAGCTCTTCCCCTGAGGCTGCCACTCACCTTCAGGCACTTTCAGGGACTTCCTCCATGACGGAGCTCCCACTCTGTCATGAGGATATTCTAGATTTTTCTCTATTTTAAGGGGTTTTCTTTTCTCCGTGAGCGGGTTTGCCAGCGCGAGATGCCGTTTCCCGGTAGAAGTGCGTGGCCCGGCCTCCCGGCTGTGATGAATTCATCTGTTGTGGCCTAAATGTGTATTTGTTTTACCCTCAGCCGACGAGACAACGACGGTTGCCGTCCCCACCGCAGCTACCGGCTTGGACACGCGGCTGTCACAGGGAAAGCCGCAAAGCGTTTGAGCCCCGGGCTCTGTGCTGACCCCTGAGTACCCCAGTACAGGCGGGAGCCAGAAAGTGGACATCTCTTTCCCGGAGGTGATGAATGCTTTCCTGCCCCACAGAATTGGCAGTGGGCTTTCCTCGGGCCTTCATCTGACCCAGAGTCGTCCCCGGAAGCGTCCAGAACGGCATGCACACTCCCCTGGCCTCCCAGCGCGCGTTGGCCGGGGGCTCGGAGCGCAGTACCTGCGGGAGCGCCTTCCGCCTCCTGCCTCAGCGTCCTTGTTGCCCCCAAAGCTCTGATGGGTCCCGGCCTCCGGGACAGACTCCGCCGGGAGCTTGGGCAAATGGCTCATTCCGGGCTCCAGAGCTACGCTGGGGCTGGGCTCGCAGGAGGGAACGCAGGCCCGAGCATCTGCGTCGCAGTCTCGGGGAAGGTGGAGGCCGCCGGGCCACAGATCCATCTCTCGTACCTATTTGCCTAGAACCCGTTAGTCTGCTGCTGTCACAGGCCGAACCTTCGATCACAATAAGTGCTCTTCTGCCCGTAGTTGGAAAGAAAGAGATGATGGAAATACGCTGACGGTGCCATCTTTATCATTAAAGCTGAAGAAAAAATGAGACTTAGGGGGTGCCCTTCCTCGTGACAAGCCTGAGTATCTGATGCTATCTGGTGATGGTTCCTTAGGGAGCAGTTTTATGTCAGTGTCTTATGACTGTCACTCTAATGTGCTGAAGGGAAGCTTTATTGTCATTTGCATATTCTGAAAGTTTATTGAATTTTCAGAGATGTGTGCCTGAGAAATAATTTGTCTGGATATATTTAGGAACTTGGATTTTTTTTTTTTCCTGGTTGGAATTGCCAAGCCCGGCTGCTACTCCAGTCATTTATTTAGGGTCGCTTTTTGTGGATTTCGTCCAAGTACTTGGGATTTAAAAAGGGAGGAGCCCTGATTCCTGCACGCAGTAAAGTGAGGGAGTCATCGGTGTAAGCAAGTGGTTGGAGGCCCGGAGCCTCAGCGGACGGTGGACCGAGCGCTCTGAGAGCCGAGAGGAGAGAGGAGCCAGCCCAGCCCAGCTGGGATACTTCCCGGTGGCAATGGCATTTCAACTGGGTTTTGAAGAAGCGGGAGTTTGAAAGGCGGGGAAAGGCCGTGACGATCACCGCGGCCGGCGAGCAGAGCAGGAGGAGGCAGAGAGCTGCAGCACGGCGGGGACCGCTCGGGGACTTGGAAAGTGTCCTGGCATCAGCGGGGCACGCGGAGATTGTGGCACGCTCTGGGTGATCGCCTGAAGGATTTGGAGTTCGGCTGGAGCCATGGGGCCTTCGGGCAGGAGGATGAGGCGGCGAGTGAGCAGCAGTCAAGTGCGAGGGCGAGTAGGGTGAGAGCCGAGGCGAGGGCAAGACGAGCCAAGGGCTCTGGCAGCCTGGGAGGGAGCGGCTTCAGCGGGCTGGTGCCGGGACAGCGGGCAGCAGGGCCTTACGGAGTCGCTGGTAAGGGCCGGGCCGGGAGCCGCAGAGGGAAGAGGAGAGTGTGGGGTGGTGGAGAGAGGACGAAGGATGCCCAGGGACGGTGGCTTTTCCAGGACGCCGACGATTCGTGAAGAGAGCTCACCACCTGTAGGACCTACTTGCTCTGCGTGTTCTTCTGGACTTCCCGGACGGGTGCGACTCCCCCAGCCCCGGGGAGAAAGCAGTGCCGCTTGCAGTGTCCTCTTGGCTTCCGAAATACTCGGGAGAGCTTGGCCGCTTACATATTTGCTTTCCCTTATTACATATAAGTGG
The DNA here is from genome assembly GCA_003697995.1 of Taxidea taxus jeffersonii. NCBI lineage: Eukaryota > Metazoa > Chordata > Mammalia > Carnivora > Mustelidae > Taxidea > Taxidea taxus. The sequence continues at coordinate 6,287 of RCUC01172130.1, forward strand.
TTGAAGGCGGGGATTGAGTCTTACAATATTGGTGCCCTCATCCCTGGCACCTAGTGGGCGTTTAGATGGGGCTCGTCGCAGAGCACCGCAGTGACGGCGAGAGTGTGACAGGCTGAAGGGAAGGAAGCCATGGACGTGGGCGGTTGCAGATGGCAGAGAGAAGGGTCCCCCGGGACAGAGGTCGGCCAACTTTCACGGAGGGAGCTGGCTGGTAAGTACTGCAGGCTCGGCGAGCTGGGTACTGGTACTCAGCCCGGCCGTCCTCGTGCGAGAGGAGGCACAGCCGGCAGACAAAAGGCGGGCTGTGGTGCCTTCCAGGAGAGGTTTGCCTGCCACAGGCTTGACCGCGCTCCGGGACACCTAGAAGGGGAGAGCGACCCGCACTGGCTTGTGAGGCAGAGGAAACGGACACAGGGGAGACGGGGGAGAGGACGAAGTTGAAGGAGTTCCTCCAAGAAAGACAACGCTAAGAGCGGAACGGGCCAGAGGTGGGACCAGGGTTTCATGATGAATGGAAAGCATTCCAAAGAGTTCTCTGGAGGATGTTGTTGGAAACCACTGGGAAGACTTTAGGGCAGCAGTGGAAGCAGATACAGAGCTGGTACCACGGGCTCAGTTTTGTGACTTTTGCCACTTTATTATTTTTTTTTAAAGATTTTATTTACTTATTTGACAGACAGAGATCACAAGCAAAGATTTTATTTACTTATTTGACAGAGATCACAAGCAGGCAGAGAGGCAGGCAGAGAGAGAGGAGGAGGCAGGCTCCCCACGGAGCAGAGAGCCTGATTCGGGGCTCGATCCCAGGACCCTGGGATCATGACCTGTGCGGAAGGCAGAGGCTTTAGCCCACTGAGCCACCCAGGTACCCTGACTTTCGCCACTTTAATAGGAATATTCACTTTCCTTTTCCCTCAACTTAGTGAGCACGTGAATGCTATGCCCTAGTAAGGGTAGAGACATTTTTCCAGGTTATGGGACATTAGCCCCGATCCCTGTCTCACGTAAAGGCCAGGGAGATTAGTGAATGGCGTCTCCTGCTGTGGGCAGGAGGGTGAGTGCTGCCTTCAAAGTGGTAGCTTGCTTGGGTTTCTCATTTCTTACAGTGGGATTAGGAATCCATCATTTTATGAACATAGAGTGCCCCTTCTTTTCCAGGCAATCTGGGACCTCCAATTTTTTGACGCTTAGACATAAAGGGTTTTCTACATCCCACTCAGGGAATAGAACATTCCACTGCCCACTTATCAAGGGAAGCTACTAGGGAAATCTTCAGGTGATCCCTACACCTTCCCTTTTTACCTGTAACTGTCCATTGCATTTGCAATACCAGACATTCACAGTAACTGACTATTTTTCTGCTGCTGATTACCCTGATTTCGTCTTCAGAGATATAAGGGTTCTCATCCAACCCGCCCGGCACCAAAACCAAAAACCAAAACCAAATAGCGATTGTAACAAGAACATAGAAGTATGATTCCTGGCAGGTAATCTTGGTGTTTACCGTGGGCTGCTGTTTTGGCCTCTATTCTAAGCTCCTTCTGGTGTGCTGTCCACTGGAGGAGGGGCCAGAAGGTTAAAACCTTTGAAGATTGTCTTCCAGGTGTGATCTGGGTTCCTCCTCTGGGACCACAGGTGAGTGACTTGATGTGGAAGAGGGAGAACCAGGCACGGTGTGAGGTCCCACCTTCCTGATTACATGGGCTTCTGCAGCCGTTGGGCTATCCCATGCTGGGGAGGAGGCTTGGTTCCATCAGCAGGGGGGGACAGAACCTTTTTAGATCACAACAGAGGCTGATTGTGGGAGCTGTTCTTGGAACCTTGGCTGAGTCTGTCTTTCCATCGCTTCTACTGAAATTGGGAAGAACCCAACACCTGGTTGCGGTGCCTGGGTGGCTCAGTCAGTTAAGTGTTTGCCTTCGGCTCAGAGTCCTGGGATCCTGCTCCGTGGGGAGCCTGCTTCTCCCTATCTGGCGGCCTGGTACTCTGCCTGCTTGTGTGCCCCCACCCTGTCAAATAAATAAATAAAAATCTTACAAAAAACCCCCCTAATACCTGGCAATAAAATATATATATGTGCATATATATTTATACCGGATATACATATACATACCATATATAGTGTATGTATTATATGTAAGTGTATAAAATGTATATATTTCTGCTTAAGCCAGCTGCAGTGGAGTCTTATGTGGGACTGACCTGAACTGGTGCAGCCTCCCGTCAGGCCTGCAGGCTGAGCAGGCGGTCAGGAAAGAGATGGCTGGGCTTTGCCAGGCTCCACGGTGAGGGAATAGGTTGGGCGGGAAGCAGGAGCCAGGACCCAAGCACGCACCGAGATGGTGAAGCCAGGTGGGGACTGATAACTGGGAGGGCGGGGGAGCCTCCCAGCTCTGGGGTCATCATGAAGGGAAGGGCTGCTCGCATGGCTGTAAATAGGGGAGGTGCATCTTGGCATCCGTGGGGAAAACACCAATATTTGTACAAATCTCCCAATACACCGTCGATGGAGTGACATTTAAATTTGATCACAGAGTGCGGTAAAGCATGGCTGAAAAATTAAATGAGCCTCTTTTGGACTCTGAGTAAAAATTTCTGTGTGTGTGACGATGCACAGAGACAGCACAACTGTGCTGGGATGCGCATGCTAGGCCCTTGCTGAGTTCACTCACCGAGTTCACTGTCCAGGAGCTGATGGGTCTCTGCGTGCCATGGCCCTCTCGGGGTTACTTGCAAACAGTGAAGCCACAAATTCTTACACGTTTTATATGTTAGTTGTAGGCTTGTTTCTAGTCAAACTAACAGATGCGGTAGTAAGTAGGCCAGCTAAATCTTCACTCTGCCTTTTAAGCACTTCATATGTGGATCAGAATCTTGTGATAATTTAATGAATACCTGATAACTGCATTATCAGTCATTCAAATGTGATTGAGACCTTAACAGTCTGGATAAAAGTGAAATCATCTTATCATTCCTGTCTCATTTATAAACCCCTTACCTGCTTTCTCATGCGAGAATCTCCAATTTCCCTCAAAGCTTCCCTCATTTATAATGACAAAGACCTGGGTTTTTGTCGACAGCAAGTATTTTTAATGGCATTCAGTCAGATGGCTGGAAAGTAGCCATACTGTCCTTCCCGTTGTCTTCCACACTTGAATACTTTGTCAGAGATCGCAAACTGAAGGCTGGTGTGCCCGCAGATGTGTCTTGCTTGCATGGCTGTCATCAAGTGCTTGACTTCGTTGCCAACAATAAAAATAAGAAAATCCTACCAGAAAACCCAGGTCTCCCACCAGCACGGGTGCTCATCTTGGCTGGACCAGAGTAGCTGCCGACCGGGCAGGAGGCACGTGCCGGCCATCTCCCGGCAGTCGGAGCCCGACTTCCCTCATCTATATGGGCAGCCCAACTCCCGTGAGCATTTAAGTTTATGACCGTGTAATCGCTTATGACAGAATAAATAGAAGTCATCACTGAGAGCCGGCACGTGAGGTCCTCTGGAAAAAAAAATCAATGATGTTAAAAATATGTAGCCATTGGTCATAACAATTGTGTTTGTAGTGTGATCTTCCTTGTGAAAAAAGTTACTTGGCCTTTTGTTCCAGGCTCTGCAGGTGGTGAAGGTCGACCAGGTAATCTGCGTGCTGCGCTCACGAGCCTCCTTATCTAGCGTCCCTTGAGCAATTCCTCTTGCTAAGTTTTCATTTACACAACTTGGAAGGTATTTTTGCAACCGTGGTTTTTCTCTGTCTGGTCCCTCTTTGTGATCCTCCGGGATTGCTCATTTGTTCTCTTGTTTAGGATTATGTGTCTTTGCCATGTTCCTGGGGGAGCTGGTTCTGCTCCTTCTCTTTTCTCCAGAGCATTGTTCTGTGCTCGAATATCTTTATCATCTTTTTTCTCCTTTGGTTTGAAAATGTATCACTCGGTGATGAAGGGCATCCCGGAGAGCGAGCACAGACCCGCAGTCACTGTTCCGATAAAACGTGCACAGCCAGGACAGCCACGTTAGTTAAGTCGCAGGGGGTTAAGTCTACTTGTTTGTTGACTCCGCAGACGCTTAGAACGCCCAATGTGTGCCTGAGGTTCTAGGTCCCAGGCACGTGCAGAACCAACATCTAGCCACTTTCTAGGGGGAGACAGACTCTAGGCACATCCAGGATCGTGTCTTGGGCCGTGTGGCGAAGCGCGGCGATGGCGGGAGTGATGGGCGGGGGCTGCGGTGGCTGCGCAGACAGTGCAGCCTCTCTGAAGAGGGGACACTTGGGAGATGGGACTGCAGCAAGGACGCGAGCCCGTGGATGTCTGTTGGAAGCTTTGCTGGCTGTTGGCGCAGAGCTGGCAGGGCCCTGAGGAAGGAATGTTCTTGATTTGCTTCTGGAAGGGCTCGGGGCTGCTGGAACGGAGTACCTGCCGGCGAGGGTGGGAAGGTCCAGCTTCAGGTCAAGTGGGCTTCTGAGGCTGTGGAAAGGAATTTGGGTTTTATTTTAATTGTGATGGGAAACCACAGAAGGAAGATTTTTGCTCGTTTTTGAGGTGGGAGACGCGTGGGCATCGGTCCGTACTCCGATGAGGGGAGCTGCCCGCGGGAAAGCCTCATGGGCAGTGGGCTCGTTCCCGGCTTCAAGTTCAGGTTCCGCACGACTGAGGTGGTTGTGCACGAACTTGGCTGTGCCTATGGCCACCCGCTGCTCTGCCTGTGCCCCTGGGCCCCTCCTCCTCTACCTGACCCTCTCCCTGGGTGCAGAGTCCTCCCTGCAGAGTGAGGCACCGTCCAAGGGCGGTGCGCGCAGGCTTGGGGTACGTTTGGGATTTGTGGTGTACCCACATCTGTGTTCATCTGAGTGGGAAAACACGGGTTCCAGGAAAGTGATCCCCATACTTCCCGGCTGTGTGATCTCCCCAGTAGGAATATCTGAACGTTCACTCAGAGATGCCTCTGTGGGCCTCCGGGAGCCGACCGCAGAAGCCCTGGCTGCGCGGCAGCTTTCAAAACCCTCCGGGTGCACGTTGGATGGATGTGCACTTGGTCAGGTGCATCCATCAGAGGGGACAATTTTGATAAATTAGTTCGTAATACCCCATGGTCCAACGTACCTCGGTGATTGCTTAACAGCTGGGAATGATCATTCTCGTGTTAAAGACCTTGTTACTTTTCCTCTTGTAACCACTCTCCGAAGGGCACTGATGGATCTGTTTTTCTAGCAGAGAGGGTGACCCACTATTGAGTTCTAACTAAAGCCCACGGATAATAAGTGTTTTTCTTGTCAAAGGTTAATTTTCATCCCAAGTTAGAAAAGTTATTATAGTATTGTCTTGTTCCTGTTTTCACTTTGGCGTGTGATTTTAACTCAAAATAATAAATGCCACAGCACAACCCAAAACAGTGCGTCATCTGCTGCTCCGCCCCTGGCTTTCTAGACCTCAGGACCCTGGCTCTTTTGTTGCCAACTTCCGTTTTGAACTTGCTGTTCTCTGCTTTGAACACTCCTCCCGAGCATACCCACAAAGCTCCTTAAGCTTTCTGTACGACGTCAGCTTATTACTGAGGCCTTTCCTCACCACCTTGTGTCAGATCAGTACCCATCATGGCAGTCATCTCTTTTGCTTGGCTGGATTTTTCTGGATAGCACCCTTACCCCCTGGCATGCTGTTTATTTACTTGGCTTCTTGCACTGGAGTGCAAACTCCGTGAGAGGAAGGCCCGGGTTTTGCGTACCCCGTATATCCCGAGTTCCTAGAAGAGCGCTGCACACAGAGGAAGCACTCACCGATGTTTTGGAAAATGGAGCGATGCGGGATGGCTGATGAAGTCAAGTCGTAGCCCCGGGGACCCATGAGCAGCATATTCTCTCCAGCGGACCTACTTCCCGTAGAGACATTGAAAGCCCCAAGTAAGCAATCCTCCTAGCCAAGGATTCGCACAGGCCAGTTTTCTGTGGATATTGCATATTTTCTCTTAGGCAAGAGAAGTTTGTGGGTGTGACCAACAGACTGAATTGGAATGGGCCTTTGAATCCTTTTGCTCCGCTGACCAACAACGCTGACACCAGCTCAGGCTTCTTAGAAATGCAGGAGCTCAAGGCCCACCCGACCTGCTTAGTCAGAATCTGCATTTAATGCAGGTAATTCCTATGTAAAATGAAAGTTTGAGAAGTACAGCTCTAAATCATCTGACTCCGACCTAGAAATCAGAGCAGATCTTCTAGAACTTGGTCATTTAGTTTTGGAAATCATCATTAGCAAAGGAGCCATTTTAAGTACTTTGTATTTTTTTTCTTTTTAAGTTGAAACAAATAGGGAATTTGAGTTGATCACTTCATTTCTCTGTCCTCAAGTGCTTCTTCTCTAGGAGGAAGCGGCTGGTCTAAATGTATTTGTGTGTGTGTGCGCGCACCAGAGAGAGGAGAGAGAGAAAGGGCAGAGAGAAGAGAGGGATTGGGCGTACCTTTCGGTCCGAGCAGATCTGTGCTATCTTCCGTGTCGCTTTCCCTCTCCCACTGCCTGCTTCCATCCTTTAGCGATCCGTCGAGCATCAGGCGGAGAACTCGACTTTCTGAGGACAACGGCGGCCACAGTCTGCTTGAAGACTGAGCCGAGCTTCCCACCCGGGCAGTCTGGCCTCAGGGCCTGAGCACCTTGGGATTTCTGAGGGAGAACCTTGCGAACTTACTAACACCTGTTAGAAATATGGATTAAATGTGGGTGAAAGGCAGTCGTAGGCCCTTCCGTGGGACTCACTGGAAAGGCAAAAGTATGACAGACTGAATTTTGAGCCGAGCGATTGACCTTTATTTACTTATCTCGAGGCTGATGGGACCTTCCTGCGCAGAACCGTCTAGAAGGTGAACAGGCCGCACAGTTGTTCCCTGCGACGGCTAGATCCCTCTCAAGCCGGCTGCAGGCGGTCGCTAGCACGCAGACGCCTCTCCGCGGCTCGTGAGGGCGAGAAGGAGCCAGACGTGTGTTCAACACCTTCTGTGTGTGGGGCCCGCGCTGGGCGTCCTACATACATTATCTTATTTAATCTTCACAACACGCCAATGAGGTAGAATCGGTCCCTCCCGCTTCTCAAAAGAGGGAAACCCAGGTTCGAGCCCTCGAGTGCTTGTTTGCTCCGACTCTCCAGCTGAGTGCTGACTGATGGGGCCGGGTGCAAGGCTGGTCCAGCTGGTCTCAAAGCTCACTCCCATTTAGTACTTCGGACAGGAACTGGGAGGGGTATATGGTGATATGTTCAAAATATTAGAAAAACGGCTTTCGGGTCAACCTATTTATTTAAAAAATAGATCTCTCCCCGTGTTAGTGGAGTGTTGCTGTTCTCACCGGCTTGCAGCTCGCATCAGTGGAAAGAGTAATGTGAGTGAGTTAAGAAAAGTGGCTTCCAAAGACCTCACCGGTGCACTGAAACCCGGTAGCGCACAGTTGGCTTGTGTAGCCCGACACCTGACGGCCGGCATCCGCGGTCCCGGAAGCCTCTCCGTCCGCTCACGTTCTGGGGGGGCCTGGCTCTGCTCTGGGGGCAGCTGACGTCGTGAACACAGGCACATGTCCGCGGCCGGCGCCCCCCACCTGCGCTGCGGACCCGCTGGGCAGGAACCCCACCCCGGTCTTCATCCTGATGATTTGCTTCCCTGGACGCGGTTGCCCTAGTGCTGGTGGATGGTCCAGTCACAGCCCGAGCTGATTCACCTGTCCTTGCTCTTGGCTCCTTCTAAGGCCGAAGAGACAGTGATCCAAGCGGGTCAGCCTGGGCATCCCCACGAGGCGGAATTTCTTGACATATTTCTAGATGTGCTGGAGGCAAAGCCTGCAAAGGAGAGGTGAATCTCTTTTTCACTAAAAATGCATAATATTTTCTACATTCTAAAAGGAAGGCAGCTGAACCTCTCAGTCACTGCGGAAGCATGTGGCTTTCTGCGTTTTGCAAAGAGGCTCTTGTGGCCTTTAAAGAGGCAGCAGCTCCGGAAATTGCTAGGGAATCAGCGTATTCCCCGTTCCCAGCGGAGGTGGTTACTCCTTCATGAAATTAAGGGCCTTCCGGCAGTCCTCAAAGCGGCCCATTGTTATGTTGCATCTTCTGGTGGCCTCGGTTTAGAAGTAATCTTAAATTCAGTGACTCGAGGAGTCAGTTTTGAGTGTAGAGTCAGCTCACGGGGCGCCGGTTCTCATCAGAATAGCCCTTGCAGGACGAGAAGGGGGGCCGGTCGCCTTGTCCCCGCCGCCCCTGCCCCGGCCCCCACCCCGGCCTTCTTAAAATCCCCCCGTGATTCTCCAGTGACAGGATTTTTCAGCTTCCCAAGCAGCCAGCAAAACTCTGATGTGAAAGGACCTGTCATTGTGATTCCAGTGGAAATGAAGCATTTTGTACAGTAGACGAAAGCAGAAGTCTCTTCAGTGGGTGAGCGGCCCATTATCCACAGCCAAACTACCGTGTTTTCTGTGTGTCGGAGAATTGCCGATGACAGCGACCGCGCAGGCGGGAGCGGCGGCATCGTGGGGGCCTGCGGAGGGCGGGAGCCCGATCTTTTTGAGTCCTGCCCCTCGGTGCCGTCGTCTCCATTTCCTAAAGTACAAGCGAGCTCTTTGTTAGAGATCCCGAGGGTAAAAGGCAGCTCCGTGGACGGAGGGGACACGGCCGGACCGCGCGGTGGGTACCAGTCCTCCCGGGAGTGCCAAAGCCTCTGCGGACCGCCTGCTTCTGGACGGTGATGCCCGCGTTTCCCCGGCCGCGTCCCTGGTGGCCGATCGGGAGGACCATCGGTGCCCTTGGTGACAAACGTGCGTCCGTTTGGGCAGGAACACGAGGCGGTCCTCTGTGGAGTCCTCCGGTGTGGCTCTTCAGACACCTGGCCCCCGAGCTTCCAACTTGTCTCTGCTGCCCTTTGGGCATAAAAACCCTCCAGGAGGGGAGCTTGGAGGAATGTAGTCACAGAAGGGGTTGTTCGGGGTGCTGAGGCGTCTGCAGTCCTCCTGACCCCATCACGCCCTTCCTGCTGTCGGACTCGGTGCCCCCGGCATGGGCGCGGGGCTCGTGGGGTCCCGCAGGAGGGGTCTCAGGAGAGTCCCTGCGCGTGCGTCCCTGCTCTGCTCCTACCTTCTGGGAGTTCTTAGCGATTTTGGAGCAAGGAGTACTTCGTGTTTATTTTGCACTAAGCTCCGCAAATTCTGAAGCCAGTCCTGCTTGTAGTTAGTCTTAGAAGGTGGCGAAGTGGGGACTCCGACCAAGTTTTCTGTCTCTTGTTTATTACCAATGGAGATCGCTTTCCTTTTTGATTTTCTGTTCTGTTTTTTTTTCTCTTTCTGTTTCCTCCACACAGAGAGGAAATTTGTGTGATGTGTAGTGAAGAGACAGAGGAAACTAAGGTCATTCTTCATTTATTTGCTCTATGACCATGGGCAAGTAACTTTTTCTTTAAGCCTTAGTTTAATTACTCAGAAAACGGAAGATAGCAGCATCTGACCCCATGGTTGTAAGGGTTAAATTAGATCACACCTGCAAAGCTTGTCACATAGCACCTGGCAGTGGCCAGCACTCTGTAAATAAGAACTGTCAATTTTCTCCAACATTTTCTGACAAAAATATTCAAATATATAAAACCATTAAAGAAAATTATGGTGAGCACTCATACCCACATCTTGGAGTCTCCCATTAACATCTCATATATTTGCTTCATCATGTGTCTACCCATCACTCTATCCACCCACCAATCTGTCTTATTTTTTTGAGGAACTTCAAAGTCAGTTGCAGACATGAGTACACTGAACATCTGGCAAGTAAACTGTAAACTAAAACCCATTATTTGTTCATATATTTTTTTCTTTTCAGGTAATATTCATAGAGTGAAATGCTCAAATCTTAAGCATATGTTCACTGAGTGTTGACAAATGTTTGTATTGGTTTAACCCAAATCCCGATTAAATTATCAAACATTATCATTGCCCAAAAAACCACCCTCATGCTCCTTTCTCGTCCGTCCCTGCTTCCGTCATCCTCTCCCAGAGGCGGCTGTGGTTTTTTTTAAACCTTAGATTAGTTGTGCCTGTTATGTAACTTCGTATAAATGCAATCACACAATATATACTCTTGAATAAGGCTTTTTGCACTCAACATAGTATTTTGGAGATTCATTCATGTTAGTGTTTGCTTGTCTCGTTGAGAACTGTTGCGCGTCTGACTGTGCCCTAGTTCGTTTAGCCGTTCTCCTAAGGGACGTCTGGACTGCTTGTAGGCTTTGGCTATTACGAACGAAGCTGCTATGAACATCCCTGCAGAAATCATTTTGTGTGTGGAATTGCTAGGTTAGAGAGGAGTTATACATTTAGTTTTATAAGAAACTGCCATAAATTATCCCCAAATGGCTGTACCCAGTAGTGTGCTCTATCAACTGGCTCTCAAAAAAAGGAGAAAAATGAAAGAGGAAGAGGAGGAAGAGACGAGGGAGAAGAGGAAAAAGAAGAAAAAGAAGGAGGAAGACGAAGAGAGAGAGTGGGAGGGGGAGAGGGAGGAGGAGGAGGAGAAGATCACCCATAACAATGAGCACAAAACTGCCAGTTCCATGGTGTAAATACTCCTACCATGGCCAGTTTCAGGCTACCATGGTGAAGTCATTGCAGGCTAGATGGCAAGAGTTGTGCACGACTGGTTCTTGTGGGCCGGTGTAAGCTAGCTCCTGCACACCACGGGCTACCCTGTTTTATATTCCCACCAACACGGTAGACGAGTCTCAGTTGTTCCACATCCTTGTCAACATTTGGAATTTTCAGTCTTTTAAACTTCAGTCATCTTGATGGATAGAAAATAGCATCTCACTGTTTGTTTTTTTTTTTAATTTTTTTTTTATAAACATATAATGTATTATTAGCCCCAGGGGTACAGGTCTGTGAATTGCCAGGTTTACACACTTCACAGCACTCACCATAGCACATACCTACCCTAATGCCCATAACCCCACCACCCTCTCCCTACCCCCCTCCCCCCAGCCCCCCTCAGTTTGTTTTGTGAGATTAAGAGTCTCTTATGGTTTGTCGCCCTCCTGATCCCATCTTGGTTCATTTTTTCCTTCCCTACCCCCCAGGCCCCCACGTTGCATCTCCACTTCCTCATATCAGGGAGATCATATGATAGTTGTCTTTCTCCGATTGACTTATTTCGCTAAGCATAATACCCTCTAGTTCCATCCATGTCGTTGCAAATGGCAAGATTTCATTTATTTTGATGGCTGCATAGTATTCCATTGTATATATATACCACATCATCTTTATCCATTCGTCTGTCGATGGACATCTAGGGTCTTTCCATAGTTTGGCTATTGTGGACATTGCTGCTATAAACATTCGGGTGCACATGCCCCTTCGGATCACTATGTTTGTGTTTCAAGACTATTATTAAGCTCAGGCAATCAAGACCTTACTGGCATGGTAATCAAGAAACTAATTACTGTAACAGAACAGAAACAAGAAACAGAAACACTCCTTTAATTTTTGATGAAGACAATTTAATTGGGAAAAAAAAGGTCAGAACAAACGTTGCTATAATGACTGGATATCCATATACAAAAAAGTAAACTTTGACCTGTACTTTACACCAAATACAAAAATTAATTTGAAATGGATTGCATGCTTATCATAAAAGTAAAATAGTAAAGCTTTACAACAAAAGGTAGGAAATATTTTCAACACTTGGAGGTAGATAAATGTTTCTTAGACAAATCTTCCCAACAAAAAATGGGTAAGCTTTCAACACATCCACCATTAAAGCAGTTTTATGAAAGGCCAGTAAACACACTTGCATTCTCATTAGAGAAATGCAAATTAAAAACCCCAGTGAGGAAAAAAAAATAAATTAATTAAAAAACAACAACAACAGTGAGTCAGCATCAGGGAAATACAAATCAAAACCCAAATGGGATACCACCTCACACCAGTCAGAATGGCTAACATCAACAAGTCAGGAAATGACAGATGCTGGCGAGGATGTGGAGAAAGGGGAACCCTCCTACACTGTTGGTGGGAATGCAAGCTGGTGCAACCACTCTGGAAAACAGCATGGAGGTTCCTCAAAAAGTTGAAAATAGAGCTGCCCTATGACCCAAATGTAGTGATCCAAAGGGGCACGTGCACCCGAATGTTTATAGCAGCAATGTCCACAATAGCCAAACTCTGGGAAGAACCTAGATGTCCATCAACAGATGAATGGATAAAGAAGATGCAGTATGTATACACAATGGAATACTATGCAGCCATCAAAAGAAGTGAAGTCTTGCCATTTGCAACGATGTGGATAGAACTAGAGGGTATTATGCTGAGTGAAATAAGTCAATCGGAGAAAGACAACTATCATATGATCTCCCTGATATGAGGAAGTGGAGATGCAATGTGGGAGACCTGGGGGGTAGGGAAGGAAAAAATGAACCAAGATGGGATCAGGAGGGAGACAAACCATGAGAGACTCTTAATCTCACAAAACAAACTGAGGGTTGCTGGAGGAGGGGTGTAGGGAGAGGGTGGTGGGGTTCTGGACATCGGGGAGGGTATGTGCTATGGTGAGTGCTGTGAAGTGTGTAAACCTGGCGATTCACAGACCTGTACCCCTGGGGCTAATAATACATTATATGTTAATAAAAAATAAAAAATTTAAAAAAATAGTCTTCAAGTCGGGTAGCATAAATACTCCAACTTTATTCTTTTAAAATTGCTTTGGATATTCTAAACCCATTGCATGCATCATATTTTCCACAAATTTTTGTCTGAGAACTTAGCAAGTCATGTTTTTTTTTTTATAGTAACCTGTCGACTTTTAAAAGTTAAAAATTCCTTTTAAGCATTTAACAGATTATGAATATTTTATAAATACTAAGCACCCAATCAGCAATTCTCCAACCTTATAATAAAACGTTGTCATTATTACTTTATTTCATGCAAAGAGTAACTGGGGCACAGGGTTACTTAATCAATGCCATATGGCTGTTAGGTAAGATAGAATCAGGTTTTCTGCCTTTAGAGACAGTGAATTCCATTAAATCATGCTGCCTGAAGCAAACAGGGTCAGTTCTTAGTAAAAGGAGGATGCTAGACTTTCTAGTTGTCTACCATCAGGTAGAAGACCCAAACTACTTCTGAAGAATAAATATGTGCCATTCATATTCACTATTTTCAGTGACCTTTTTTGATTAGATCAGAAGGAATTCTGATTCCAAACACCATTCCTAGTTCATGTTGGAATCCCTATTGAGAAATGTTAGAATTTAACACTCCCTTTCCTTTTTTTTTTTTTTTAAAGATTTTATTTATTTATTTGAGAGAGAGAGACAGAGTGAGACAGCATGAGAGGGGAGGTCAGAGGGAAAAGCAGACTCCCCATGGAGCCGGGAGCCCAATGTGGGACTTGATCCCAGGACTCCGGGATCGTGACCCGAGCCAAAGGCAGCTGCCCAACCAACTGAGCCACCCAGGCGCCCCCTCCCTTTCCTTTTAAATTCTGAACCACTTGAGGAAGATACACAGAAGTTAGGTAAGAATCAAACATTAATGCTTGCAAAGTTGGTTAGCATCATGTGGTCGAAGTGGGCTTTCTGTTTCTTACCTCCTGGATTGAGCCCACTGCCTAGATACAGACTGTGTAGCTGGGTAGCTGGGGGTTTCCCACCCCACAGAGTCTGCATCTGTCCTGGAGCATTCCCAACCAGAGGAGGTGGGAGTGAGGAGAACAAGGTATATGATCTGTGGGTCTGTGTACAGGCAGCTCTGAAAAGGTGAGAGTCTAGAGAGAGCCTTGGCTAAACATGAGTGTGGGCTCCTGCTTGGCCCTTTCAGCATGGGAAACCCACTTCTCAGGGAGCCTCCTTATTTTTGAACATCTCCTCTTGTGGTAGAGTTCTTCCTTATTTGAAGTTGAAGCTGCGTCTTTAAAGCGTTACCTTTTGGTCCGAGTTCAGTTCTCCTAACACTCACGGACTACATCTACATGTTGTTTCAAGGATGTGCTGCTTGTGTCTTTGTTCCGTGGCCCGAGTTTGGCAGTTCTTCACTTTCTCAGGTTGAGAAGTGTACACGGTGTGCTTTCACCTGCCCAGCATCTGCTCCTCCATTCTCTCTTCTTCTGGTAGCAGCCGCTAGTTTTTCTTTAGGGAACCCACTCTTTCCTGCCCGAGCTAGTTAAATGCGGTGGGTTTGAACACCCCACAGAACAGAATCTCCAGTCCTGCTGTCTTTAGTGCCAGGAGTGGGTTATTGATCCCATGGCCAGTCAGTGGATTTTTAATCACCAAAGTCAAGAACTCATAAGAACTTTCACCTCTAAGGGAATAGTTGCGTGCCCAGAATACCCATCTTCCCATGGACTGCAACATCAAGGCATTATGGATATTTAACAAATATTTTATTGCTGCCGAGTTTAGCATCCTGCCCATTTTCAGGAAGAAATGAATGCTAGCTGAGTACTTCTTTAGCTTCACTGACTTGCAATCACCGGAGTGATCTCCAGAATGGCTGGAGTTCTGGATCTCCAGAATGGCTGGAGAGTTGTTGGCAGGTCAAATTCCAGATCCTTTGCCACTTGATTACATGCAGATTTCTATGAACATGCAGGCAGGGCCCCTTCTGCTGGGTGAGGTTGCCTGTGTGAAAAGGACTCTTCTGTTCCATAAAATAAAATGAAGTTATTTATACTTCCCTTTAGATTCCTGTAATGTACAATGAATGATGAAGTTTTTTATATTATCCTTTTTATTTCCCATAATTAAGAATAAAATTTATTTAGTGAACTGTACTGGCTACTGAGTGTTTCTACATTACCCCAGGTGATTTTTACTCAGAGCGAATTCTTTATTGCCGGCATTGAAGGGTCTATTTTTCTTTTGTTGTGGTTTCTTGGCTTTGCTCCTGGCAGGGATGACAAATTAATAAGCATCAGGTACTAAAAGTATTTGCAATGAAAGCAAAGTGATAATAAAGGTCACCTGTTCCAAGAAAGCTTTTCTTTAAAAAAAACAAAAAACAAGAAACAACTGTTTAAATCAATGCCCATTGTGAATAGACTGTTGTCTTTGTTGCCTTTTCCACAATCAAGTTTTAAGTATTTTTTCTGCTATTTAAAATGGGTAAGAATTGCAAGTGTTCATCTTTAGTTTGATTGTTGTATTTGTATTTTGAACTAGATCTCTCTGTTATAAACAAAATGAGACAGAAATAATGACACCTGTTTTAGCTTCATCCCATTCATTTATTCAAGAAATATTCATTGAGAACTTCTTATGTACTTGTGGGTGGGAATGTAAAGACTCAAGGCTATAGACTGTCCCCTTGAGGCATCATAGTCTGGTGGAAAGATGGAGAGAGGGTCATTGCCAAGCAATGTGGTGAATTCAGCAACAGAGGGATGTTGAAGATACAAGGGAGACTATGGTTAATTCCATCTTTAAAGGTAGAACAGATAGTCTCTAGGAAAGGGAGTACTTTAAGGGATGAGTAGAGTTCTTCTGAAAGCAGGGGAGAAGTGGGAGGGAAGCCTGTCCGGCGGAGGGGGGGCCGGTGCAAAGTGGGGCAGAGCCAAACAATCTCATTTGCGAATACAAGCAATTTGATATTTCTGAAATATGAAGTCTGAGGTAGGAGAGCTAGAAGTCTAGCTGGGGGATTATGCATGAAAGAACCTATATTTGTCCCGTGTTGATTTTATCCTTTGGGGTTAAGAGGATTTTTAAAAGCTGGGTAATGGAGTGATTAGCGTTGTATTTGATAAGATCCCTCTGGAGCCGTCTGTGAGTAGATGTTACTTGCCAGTGTTAATGGAGCAGTCAGCGGCCTACTATTTATGATAATTTGGGTCTACGAAAGCATAAATAATTGAAATCCTTGAGTGAAAACTATTTGGCATAAATAAAAAATAGGTATCAGTCCCCCACTGTCACTAAGTAACTGTATGACTTTGAGAAAGACATTTAACTTCTCTTGGTCTTGGTTTCCTTTTGCTTCCTCATCTGACCGAGGTATAAATTGTCTCCACCCTTCCACTGCTCGTGTTTTATGGATGTCACCAGTGGACTCAGTCTCCTTCCTCACCTTGCCGCGCAAGAGAGCACAAGTGTTTTATTCTACCAACACAGGACAGGACATGTTATATTTTCTAGGGATAGTTTACGTTGGTTAATGGACACTTGCTGGGCTTCTTTTAGGATGGTTTGCACTTTGATTAATATGAAACTTCATACCCTGCATTTCAGATAAAAGTTGGAAAATCCAGAAGACTGAAGGCAGAAATCATGTTTTATTCATTCTTACATCTCTGCTGTCCTGTTGTGGATTTTCTTTCTAAAGAATTAACTGGCAGAAATTTCGGGGGGCCCTTTTAATTGGCTTTCTCCTTGCTCATTATATTTTCTATGCATCTACTTTCCTACTCTTAGTTTGAGGCATTCTTTTTCATTTATCTCAAGGGTTATAGATTCCACAGAAAAGGCAGGAAAATAGCTGTTTTGTGTCACTGGAGTGGGTTGATAAATAGGCTTTTCCTCGTAATGTTCTTCATCCAAAGTCAGAAAACTATGGTGTCAAATAGCAGTCATTAAGCAAAGGAATTGGCCAGTGCAAATGACCTCAGAGAACATAATCCTGGAAATATTCTATCCTATGCTTTAGAAGTTGTGATAATTATCAGTATATGGGTTAGAAAATATTCATGGTCAGATTGAGTCTTTTCACCTTTATGGTACCAGTTCTGATGTAAAATTCTTGACTTTTGGCAAAAGGGAGATGGTTTACTGTATGAAGGCAGAAGATTGAGAATCTTAGAAGCTACTTAAATGCCATTTTAAAATGACCATAATGATAAAAGAATTACAACATTTTCTATCACATTTATATTTTTTGAGTATGTGGTTAACAGTTTTCTGTGAGCTAGATGTTAAAGTACCTAGAAAATCATACTATTGTGAAATTCACATTCTGTCCCCTCCTTGTTCATTTTGGAAGGTGTTTACATAGGGCTTAAAGAAAGGAAAAACAACCACAACTTCTCTCTCCCTTGTTTTCATGCAGATTTGCATGGCTTGCATATTATTTGCATAATTTAATGTTAAAATTGAACAGAATCTTCAATCTTTGCAACTTTCTCACCAGTGTCTTTAAGTCTTTACTTTTTCCTCTAAATTATTTAAACTGTGTTTCTTGATTATGTTTACTTGCTTTTTAGTTTCTTGGATAAAATGCCTGGAGTTGCAGGAAATTTAATCCTTTGATCGTATTCCTCTTATGTGTGGAAATTTCGGTGATCAGTTTGCTTTGGAGTGGCTGGTTTTCTCATTATCATAGGCATTTGGGTATATGCCTAACTGAAGTATACTACAGGAAGACTTAGTGTGACTGGCTTCGTTCATGTGGAAGAATAATGGCTTCCGTTTAGGGAAGCCATGTACTTCCCTAAAGCATGAGTCAGCAGAATATGGCAGTCAACAACATGGCCACCAGATCCCAACTGCCGGAGTGTGAACCTCCGCTCAGCCACTTATTGGTTATATGAGCTTAGGCCATCATTTAATCCTGCTTTGCCTCAGGGATAATAAGCTGTATCTATGTAAGTAGATATCTGTTTAGACAATCAACTGTATTGATCAAGTAGAATTTGTTGTGAAAAATAAATTAATTCATTTAGAAAACATAGATTAAAGTGCTAAAAAATTTAGCTATTATTACTATGTGATGTCCTGCACTTTCCTTTCCAACTTGGCACCAGGAAGGGGTACAGGAGGATCAATCTGAAAATCTGTGCTCTTTAATGTTAGGAAGGGCTGTACACGGTTAAATGTGACTCTGGAAATTCGAGCTGCTTTCAAGTTAATCTCTGCACTTTCAATTAAAAAGAAGCAAAAACAAAAACAAAAAACCCAAGAAAGAAAAATAAACAAAAAAACCCAAATGTCTGCCCTAAAAAGTGCCAAAACAATTTAAAAATTTAACTGTCTCAAAAATGCTTTAAAAATGCCCATAGCCTCTTTTATACAGTAGAAAACAGGAAATAAATGAGAAGTTTGGTTGATGGGAAGTGCAGGGCTCAAGAAGAAGGCAGGGCTCGTGGGGAAAAAGTGATGTTTAATTTTTTTTTTTTTAAGATTTTATTTCTTTATTTGACAGACAGAGATCACAAGAAGGCAGAGAGGCAGGCAGAGAGAGGAGGAAGCAGGCTTGCCGCTGAACAGAGAGCCTGATTCGGGGCTCAATCCCAGGACCCTGGGATCATGACCTGAGCCGAAGGTGGAGGCTTTAACCCACTGAGCCACCCAGGTGCCCCAAGTGATGTTTAATTTAGACATGCTGAGTTTGTATGTCTGTAAATCATCCAGGTGAAGAGATCTAAGAGGATTTTATATGAATTCGGAAGAGTAGTAAGTCTATGAATTGAAATATAGATTTGGGAGTTTTGGACAACTGAAAGAACAGAAATTGTTTGGAGAAAGGGAATAATATAAATGATGGGCAGATGACTGTTGTCCTAGAGCAATATAGAGAGCCTGATGTAACAGTTCAGGGTTTTAGAAGTAGAGCGGTCCTGATTTACGACAAACTTTAGGATGAGAAAATTGGAATTAAGAGTATGCCAAAGAATATAAATTTTCACTTTTATAATCACATTTGAAAATGACTTTGCTGTTTGCAGAAATATTTTTAAATAAAAATAACAAAGGGGATTATAAGGGAACTGGACTAGAGGTCTGAATAGCTTCTTTTACAGCTGCCTTGCCTAATTTCTCACACAACTTAGTCCCTGGTTGGAAGTAGCTACTCTTGGGATCATATAAGCTTTGGCTTTTTAAAAAAAAAACTTCTCTAAAGAAGGGAATAAGATTCAATAATTTGGCACCTATAAAATTTCTCTATGTGCAAAATAAGTTGGCAGCAGTGGCATAATGAAAACATTTGAGATTAGCTGTCAAAAGTGAATGTTAAGGGACGTCTGGGTGGCTCAGTTAGTTAAGCGTCTGGGTCATAGTCCCAGGATCCTGGGGTCGAGCCCCACGTCAGGCTCCCTGCTCAGTGGGGAGCCTGCTTTTGCCGCTCTGCTGCTCCCTGCTCATGTTCTCTCTCTCTTGCTCTCTCTCAAGCATTATTTCTCAAATAAACCAATAAATAAAATCTAAAAAAAGAAGTGAATGTTAAGTGTTCCGGTGTAGGGAAGGTAACTGACCAAGGGAGATATGAACATGCTTAAGCATAGATGAGACTAGGGTCTTCTGAAGGCTTCTTCTAAGTTCTGCTTCTTCTACTCATGGTGAAGTTCGCTTGGATTATATAGATAACGTGGGTACCCGATTGTCATCCCCTCAGGATGTGAAGGACTTTACGCCACTAGGCTTGTTCGTAGACGGTATGTACTGTTGTTTTATTCTCAGGCCTCCCAGAGCGTCTGGCTTTCCCCTACCCCTTACTCCACTCTGCACAGTTTTATAGTGATGCCCCATAAGTGTTGTATTGCATTCGTCTCTCTGAAGTCTTTTGGAGCAGTAATAGTTTAATGCTACTTTTTAAAAAAGATTTTATTTATTTATTCGAGAGAGAGAGAGCAAGAGCAAGAGTTGTTGGAGGAGTTGCAGAGGGAGAGGGGGAAGCAGACTACCTGCAGAGCGGGAGCCCGACGCATGACTCGATCCCAGGACCCTGAGATCATGACCTGAGCCGAAGGCAGATGCCCAACTGACTGAGTCACCCAGACACCCCTAATCCTATTTTTGAAAGCGGTTCTTGCTGGTCTGTAAGTTTATGTGTTGATTATACCAAGATGATTTTGGCCATGATCAACCATTTTTAATCCTTTAACCAGCCATTCCCCCCAAATTAAAGGACCTGTAAAGATACATATATACATACACAAAAGGCAGGGCCAGAGAAATGCATTCTCCTTATTACTCTCTGCAGTTTTAGGTCACAAACCATCTGTTGTCCCTAGATCTTCTGGATGGGAGTGTATATGACACCTTTTTTCAAAGTAGATCTGACTAAAAATATGGTCTATTACTTCCTCAGCCTATTTCCTGGGTTTTACTCTGTACTATTGCATCGGTCTTGGTGGTCAGAGGAAGCAAAGAAAGAGGAGGACATGCCTCTAGTCAGCTTAGCACAGAAGGACTGAGGCAGCTTTTATGGAACTCATTATTCCTGGGTTTAACCCTACTTTCTGCTTGCCTTTCTAAGAAGAGATGTGAAGGTGACAAAGGAAAATGACTGGGGGAATGAGAAGAATGGTAGTCCTGCTGTGGGGCATCCAACAGGAAGAGAGCGGGAGAGATAATACTAAAAGAAGTCAGGCTTCTAAATTACCACATCAGCCAGAAGGCAGGCCTTTAACCTTTGTCATACCCCAAACTTGACGCACTATCCTTGTCTCTACCATCTGCGGGACATGCTCTTCTTGGGAGTGGAAGCAGGAAAATGGGGGAGAGCCTTGGGCTCCATCTGGAGATCAGCGTTTATCTATTTGTTCATTCAACACTTACTAATGTTCATTGAGGAGTGTTTTGTGTGGTCACTGCTGTAGACACTGTGCGCAAATATATGGGGAGAAAAAGATTGGGAGAAATTGAAATTTTGAGTGTCTCTGGATTTATACAGAATAAAACGTCTCAGTTGCTCTGATACAGTTTATCTTCCCCAGGCACAAGGGGTACATACTTTGGGTAGTTTCTACACTGCCAACCTATGAGATTTTAGAGCCTTTTACTCCTTTCCTTCTACATATTTTAAAGGAATTTACTAATATATTATATTTCATCAATACAGACTGGGAAGTTATCCAGGTCCACTTTGGTTCCAAGTTAAGAAGTTGTTCGGGAGACACACCAATTTATTGTCTTGGCTGATCGTTCAAACTGGCTCTTTGGTTTTTAGTCTTCTGAAAGCCAAGGTGAAGAGTGCCAGGTTATTTGGCAAGATCTCTGTCCCACTGTGCAGCCAGACAGACATATGTTGAGCTGTGGAATAAACCCAAACCTTTTCTTGGACGAGGGGCTTATGGGCCCTCTGGGGGTGTAGGTCATGGTCACTATGATATATGAAGAACCTGATATGGAAAATCTGCCAGTGCATAGCTAAGATGGTAAACTTGTGGCTTTCTGCTGGGAGCAGACAAGAGCCATCCTGACTGAATGTGGAGTTTCTGGACTGCTGGTAAATTAGCTGGAGATTACCAACACAGGGATATCCTCCTGCTGATACTTGGCCAGAGAAGAAGCTTGGCACCGAAGAAGGCCTTCTTGGCCAGCCCCTGTGAACAAACTGGCCTAGAGTCTGACAATGGGAGTTGATAATAATCCAACGTGCATCTTTTGAAGAACATGTGAAGTCCTGTTTTTACTTGTTTTTTAAAATTTCTTTTCATAATTAATTTTTCTATAGTTACAACTGAATAATAATTTCCTTATAAACTTCTCTATTAATATATTTGAATTCAACTAATCTGTTCTATTATACTTTCTAAGTGAAATTATCAGTTATTTCTAAAGAGAGAATTGGTACAGTGTTCCCTTTGTTTTCAGTTAAATTTAAGAAGTTAAACTGTGTCTTTAGGCAGTTTAGGAGGTAACATACTCTTCTGAGGCTGGGGTTTCGAAAGCTCTTCCTAAGTACCAGGAGCAAAGAACCTCATAGCAATAACTGAATGTGAAAACATGAAATTAATGATGAAATCTACTATCTTCTAGCAAGTTTCTTGTCCCTGTGGTGGACTTCTCGGTTTAGAGGGAGAACTTGAACAGCAAAGATTGCTCCCTTTACTTTACTAATTAAAAATTCTTGATCCCTCCTTGCTGAAATGGGGAGATTTCCAAAAAGAGAGCAAAGTTTGCGATGCTGGCGCGAAATGTTGGAAGCTGGACAGCCCCACGACCCAGATCAAACTGGTCCAATCTTTTTGCTGCATGTTCCATGCTTTAGTAGATTAGTGTCTCTCTTGAGTACATATTTATTTATTTATTTTTAAGATTTTATTTATTTATTTGACAGACAGAGATCACAAGTAGGCAGAGAGGCAGGCAGAGATAGAAGGGGAAGCAGGCTCCTCGCCGAGCAGAGAGCCCGATGCTGGGATCATGACCTGAGCTGAAGGCAGAGGCTTTAACCCACTGAGCCACCCAGGCACCCCAAGTACATATTTATTTAATTGTTCACTCACATTTGGCTTTCTTTCTCTAGGTCTTCATTTTCGTTTTGTTTATCTCAGGTTTTCAATGGTATTGCATTATATGGAGACATGACTCTCATGTGTCTCGTTTTATTTCCAGTTACATATTCTGTTTTCTCTAATAGAGATCAACGAATTTTGCTCTACATTTCAAATAGCAATAGCTTTTATTTTTTATTAACTAGCCATGAGCTTTATGACATAGTTGTACTCTTGTAAATTATGTCCTCATTTCAATAATGCCTATACTGCTATATTGAAATGTGATTAACTCTGAGTTAGTATGATTTCTTACTTTCAGACAATGTGTTCTTGAAAATGTGTATGAAAGATTATCGGTGGACTTCAAAATTTCAAGATGTCATGATGTGGGGTGAGAAGCTAGTGCTAGAGAGTTGAAATATATTCTAAAATCCTAATCACTTCTACCCTTTTAGGTACTATTTTACTTTACTTTTTTATGTTTATTTATTTATTTATTTTAAAAGATTTTATTTATTTGTCAGAGAGAGAGAGAGTGCGCATAAAGCAGAGAGAGTGGCAGAGAGGGAGAGGCAGACTCCCCACTGAGCAGGGAGCCAGATGTGGGGCTGGATCCCAGGACCCTGGGGTCATGACCTGAGCTGAAGGCAGATGTTTAACCCACTGATCCACCTAGGCTTCCCAATAGTTAATTAATTAACTATTTTCAATTAATTAATTAATTACTTAACTTCTTTCTTTCTTTCTCCTTCCTTCCTTCCTTCCTTCTTTCTTTCATTTCTATTTGTCTCATTTCGTGTTAGTCTTTATTTTTTTCCCAATGAACGTGCAGTTGATAAGCTTAAGTAAGTCTTATCATTTCCTGACTGAAGTTGGGATTTTTCACTTTTGATAAAGCTAAAATTTGCCTTTTTTTTAAAGTCCAAAACATGATATTTATTTCCATTGATTCTTCTTTTATGAATTTCATTGAAGTTCAGTAGTTTAGTTCATATAGGCCAGAAACATTTCTTCTTAAGTTTATTCTTAGAAATTTATCTATTCACGTAATTTCTGGGATGCAGGAAATCTATTGACTTTTCTACTTTGCTCAGTTCTTTTATGAGTTCTTAGAACTGTTGGTTTTTCTAAGCAGACGTGATCTGCGAGCAATGACAGTTGTGTTTGTTCTCAGTTCTGTTCAAACTGCATTGGCTTTGAGCATGCCACGACTTACAGTGGGCGTTCTGTCTTTGTCTCTTGTATCACGACTTTGATTTCTTGCTATTAATTTTAGCATATGAATGAATTGATTTCTGTTACATTTTGGTCAAAAATGGGGCAAAAAGTAGAAAAGAAATACTGAAATAATTGCACATATAAGATACTACAACAGAGGCAAAGATGGCGTCGTTGCTGGGACTGAGCTGGCGGTCAGCTGGCGGCTCGTCACACAATGGCCTGAAGTTGTCCCCGGGCAGCTTATGTTCAGAAGTCTGCTTTAGGATAGAAAAGATTGTTTTTGGATGTATATATATATATATATTTTTTTTTAAGGGTTTTCTCTTCTTCTTTTTTCTTTTTTAAGATTTTTATTTATTTTTTTGACAGACAGAGATCATAGTAGGCAGAGAGGCAGGCAGAGAGAGAGGAGGAAGCAGGCTCCCCACTGAGCAGAGAGCCTGATGTGGGTCTCAATCCCAGGACCCTGGGATCATGACCTGAGCTGAAGGCAGAGACTTTAACCCACTGAGCCATCCAGGTGCCCCTTTTTTGGATATATTACAAAAGTGTGAGTTATGTCAAAGTTCAAAGTTACAAATATGACATCTTCAGATAATAAATATGGCTGTGATTGGTAAAAACATGGTCCAAAATTAAAAAAAAAACATTGATTGCTGAGATTCGACACGAATGATCAGAAATCATAGAGGGTACAACTCCCCTGCTCATTACCTCATAAACAAAGATTGGACCATGGTTTTCTGATAGTCTATGAATTTAGACCAAAGTAAGTAGAAGTATAAAATAAGGAGAGCATTGAATAAGAATCTGCATCCCCAGAGAATTAAACTGCTTCCATGCAGTTAAATCATGGGGATTTTTAAATTAGGTGCAATTACTTAGAAATACAGATAACCAAGCATCAAAGTACTCTCTATTAAAAAAAATCATCTCACAATAGCAAAAAAGCAAAATCAAGGAATACTAAAAGATAACTGTAGAAATTTAGGTGAAGTTTTAAACTTTGTTGTCCCTGAAGTAGCTATAGGTTTTGTTTTGTTTGTTTTGTAAACTACAATGCAGTAGTGATCACAAGTGACCCTTTGGAAGAGCTTTGACTGAGAATCCCTCTGAGATGTCGTTAGTGGGTCAGTGGGAAACAACTGTGTCCGTAGTAGGTCTGGGCCTCATGGCTGCCTAGCTTGCCTAGTGCCCAAAGGGGGTCTCCAGCATGCCTGACGACATTTCCAGAGACGTGTGGTGACGTCTGGCTTGGTCAAAGCCACTGTTCTTCTCTTAGTGTGTCTGATCTGGAGGGCATGACAGAGTAAGAAGATTGTTCCCAGGTAGGTTCTTCCCTCTGCTTTGACTCCATTAATTCTTTTCATACATATGGTGCTTCAGTCCAACCAGATCAGCAGCTGTTCCCCACGCTGGCACCGCTCTTTAGGCCTCTGAGCCTTTGCGCTCGTCTGTTACGTCTGTCCGAAGTTTCTTTTCTAACTTTTTTTTTTAATAAACATATAATGTATTATTAGCCCCAGGGGTACAGGTCTGTGAATCGCCGCTTTTCTAACTTTTTCATCTGTCTTACTCCAAACCCGTGTTGAAAGGCTAGCTGGTCTTGACTAGGTGAAGCAGGAAATCGTAACGATCCCTCACTTGTCTCCTCTTCTGTTTTCTACTCCTCTGCAACCAAGCAAACACAAGCCAACGAAATAAAATTCTGAGTTTCCATAGAGCTTTTTACTTCTTTGTTACCTTCTAGTTTGTACAGCAGTTGTTGTACATTTTGATACCTCTACCAAATTATAAACTCAAGGAAGAAAAAAGTATCTCATTCATTCACTTATTCATTGTGTATTCTCTCCCTTCTTCCTCCTTACTTTTCACTGTACTGCACATATAGTAGATATTCAAGCTAATATTAAATTATTTTGAAGATAAATTTAAGTATTACAGTGAAATAGTACCAATGCACATGGCGTGCATCATTTAAAACTCTCTGAAAAATAAAAGAAGGAAAAATAAAAGAAATAAAACTCTCAGTTAAATAAAAGAAGGTAAAATAGTCAAGGGATTTTTCTTTTTTTTAAGTTTTTAATTTTAATTCCGTTTAACTATCATACAGTGTTACCTTAGTTTCAGGAGTACAGTATAGTGATTCCAGAATTCTACACGTTACTCAGTGCGCATCATGGTAAGAATCCTCTTTAATCCCCGTTACGCATTTCACCCCTCCCTTCCCCCACCTGCCCTCTGGTAACCACCGGTTTGTTCTCCATAGTTAAGGGTCTGTTTCTTGATTTCTCTCTTTTCCCGTCTACTCATTTGTTTTGTTTGTTAATTCCACAGGAGGGAATCATATGGTCTTTTTCTGACTGACCTATTTTGCTTAGAATTATACTCTCTAGCTCATTCCGTGTTGTCGAAATGGTAAGATTTCATTCTTTCTTACAGCTGAATAATGTTCCGTTATTTATACACGCGCATACCACACTCCTTCATTATCCCTTCATCTGCTGATGGCCACTTAGGTGCTTCCATAATTTGGCTGTTGTGAATAGTGTTATAATAAGCAGGGGTGCATGCATCTTTTTGGATTAGTGTTTTTGTATTGTTCGGGTGAATACTCAATAGTGGAATTACAGGATCATATGGTAATTCAGTTTTTCATTTAGTGAGGAACCCCTGTCTGGTTCCCACACTGGCTGCGCCGGTTTGCAACCCCACCATCAGTGCAGGAGGGTTCCTTTTTCTCCACATCCTCGCCAGCACTTGTTGTTTCTTGTAGTTTTGATTTTGGCCATTCGGGCAGGCATGAGGTGGCGTCTCATTGTAATATTTGCATTTCCCTGATGATGGGTGCTGTTGGTCATCTTACATCTTTTCATGTGTCTCTTGGCCATCTGTATGCCTTTTTGGAGAAATGTCTGTTCATGTCTTCTGCCCATTTTATAATTTGATTCTTTGTTTTTTGAGTATTAAGAAGGGACTTTTTCTTGAAAGTCTTTTAAACCAAAATTATGATGGTAGTGTACCTAGTAGAACAGTAAAATGACTCTTCTTTGGTTATCTTATGTCAGATTCCCTGGAACATACTCCGACGTGGAGATTTGTGTACAAGAAATTTATTGGGGACTGTGGGATGGGACCAGCACCTGTGGAAGGAAGGCAGGAAGGAAACAGGACTAGGCAGTTCCAACAGAGGCCTCAGCTGGTCCCCTGAAGAGCTCTGGAGTGCTCAAAGTTATTTCATCTTGAGTCAAAAGTACTAAGTCTCTATACCACCATGTTGACTCTTATTGGAAGAGAGTTGGCAGCCTTGGCCTAGATGACATCTTCTAGCTGAAGGCAGTGCCTGGAGAACAGCTCGGCTGAGAGCCATTGCTGCCGACATCCCTAGCACCTGGGGGAGTGAGCACCACAGTTCTGAATAGGGAATCTGGATGACATACCCTGGCACTGGCTATGTCTGTGCCAATAGGATTGGGTACTGGTTGGTTAATTTAAAATCTCAGTTAAAGAGGAGAATCATAAAAAACGATACATATATCCACAAATATTTTATTTCAACTTAATATATCAATGTGTATTTATTTGCTAGTCTTTTAATTACAGGTATAAGGCCTTTATTTGTCTTAGTTTTAAATTTGATTTTATATTTTGTCATAGTCTAAATGCACATATATTTTATTTTCTTTCTTTCTTTCTTTTTTATTTCTTTTTAAAATTTCCTTTCAGTGTTTCAGAATTCATTGGTTGGGGGAGCCTGGTGGTGGGTATTATGGAGGGCACGTACTGCATGGAGCACTGGGTGTGGCGCACATATATTTTAAAGTATCACATAGTTCTATAAACCTTATAATTAAAAAGAAAACCCCTCCCCACCTTGGAGCCTACTGTCTATAGACAACCACTTTCTCTCTTTTTCATCTGGATTTACCTCCACACACATATCTCTCTGTTTATATTGTTATTTTTGTCTTGATTTCCATTAATGGCTGCTGTAGAAACTGACGATTTAGTTTTTTTATATCCTTACTATATTTGACTCCCTGCCCCATTTTTCAATACACACAGTCCAGTCTACCTTGTCTTCCAAGTGTGGTTATGCTCTAAAATTGTGGTTTATATTATTGAGCCCATGTTACTGTCATAGCTAAACCATGTAGTATATTGTGATTGCATTTACTTTTCTATGTAACCTTTATGTTTTTTTTTTTTTTTTTGAGTTAGTAATTACCAGAAGCTCTCTATGCTTCAATCTTTTTGGCTATAAAATGGGGGAGAATAAATGTACCCACCTCACTGGATAGTCACAACTATATAAGTGTTAATTACTAGTTTTCACTGATATTTTTTAATGTATCATTCCCTAATTCATCTCACTCTATCTGACAACTGTAAATATCTTTTTACACACTTCACCACGTATTAAGTGCTCAAAGAATAACTACTGAAGGATATGCATAGCTAATACTTTAATCTGTACTTGATGAATAGCAAATTAATTTAACTGAGAGAACAATACATTTGGAATTGGGAGGCCTTGTTCAAGGCCTGGATCTGCCTTTACATAGCTGAATGACCTTGGGCTAGCATATTTGATCACAGTCTTATAATCTGCAAATGAGAGAATTGGATTAGATAATCCCTCGGGTATCTTCTAGCTCTATAATTCTAATAATGAAATAAAGGAAATGCAGAAAATGCCAAACTGTACAATATGTAAGGTTGCAATGATATTAACTGCCACCACTTCTAGAAGAAGACCTCCAGGAGACGTCTTAATAACCTGTCAGGCAAGATTATGGAGACATCACTCACACTGTGGATAAAGGAGAATTTTGTTTAGTCATCTGTCCCAGCCATTGTCCTACCCTTTGGGACACCTGGTTGTAATTTGAGGAAGACACCACTAAATGTCGCTATAGGTTACATAACTGTGGTCATGAACGCTCTAAGTGTCCCTCTACATGCCCTGGGGCTACTACCACGTGGTGTCTGAGCAGATTTAGAACCACGCACTTGAAATACTTAAACATAAGGAAACACTAAGATGGAAATTAACAATGATTTTAAAAAGCTGATGGTAAAACCTTCTCAAATGCCCTTTACTTCTTCCATTTGCCTTTCCCCTCGAAGGTGGTTCCTGCATATCTAGCTAGCACTTGAAGGAACTCCCAGCTGAGCCATTGCTGACACTCTGGTCTGGACATTCATGATTTTTTCTCCTCAAGATAAAGACAGAAGGAAATATGGAATTTTCTGTTTCCTGGTTCTTGCTTCTGTTGCCTCTCTAAGTTTATCTGGAATCTCAGGCATGTGTTGATTTTATGAAAATATATGCATATTTTGACATTAATATTTTCATATCTTAACATTTCTGAAATTGTAACGCTTTATATAATCAATGGCAACATATAATTAATGGCATTTTTTCTTTTTAG
This sequence comes from Taxidea taxus jeffersonii, assembly GCA_003697995.1. Lineage (NCBI taxonomy): Eukaryota > Metazoa > Chordata > Mammalia > Carnivora > Mustelidae > Taxidea > Taxidea taxus. The sequence goes on from RCUC01172130.1 coordinate 35,093, forward strand.
TAACGTAATAAAATACTGTATCGCTATTATGATATACCCATCTTCTTTTTTTTAAGATTTTTATTTTTTTTATTTATTTGACAGACAGAGATCACAAGTAGGCAGAGAGGCAGGCAGAGAGAGAGGAGGAAGCAGGCTCCCTGCTGAGCAGAGAGCCCGACATGGGGCTCGAACCCAGGACCCCGGGATCATGACCTGAGCTGAAGGCA
>RCUC01172132.1:0-35326 GCA_003697995.1 Taxidea taxus jeffersonii
CCGGCGCCTGGAGGTGCTTCGCGCTGAGCCCGGCCGGCGCCTGGAGGAGCTTCGCGCTGAGCCCGGCCGGCGCGTCGCGGAGAATGCCGGCGGCCTTGCTGCGCGGGCGGGAGGCGGGGCTCGCCCGGGCCCCGCGGCGCCTGCGGACCGTCGTCGCCGCCTCCGCCGCCCGCGGTCCCCGGGTCCGGGCAGGGGCTCCGGGAGGCACGAGCGCGGCCGCCGAGGGAGACGGTGCCGCCGCCGCTCCCGGGAAGGAGCCCCGGACACCGCTCGAGACAGGAGGGGCCGCGGCGGACCCCAGAGGAAGCCCCCCGGGGAGGCCTGGGGCTCTGGGCTGCGCGGCAGGGCCCCTCCCAGCGTGGGGCTCGTCCCTCGCGGGCCTCCTATGACCTGCCTTCGGCGGACGAGCCCGGGGACGAGCCCGGGCCGCGGGACGGCCGCCGACACCCCTCCGTGCGGCCGAGGCTCGGGCTGGCGGCGACAGTTCGCGGTCCCGCTCCGTCCGCGGAGAAGCGCCCTCGCAGCCGCCGCGGGCAGGTGTGACAGCGAAGGGCGCGGGGTGCCGCGGCCTTCGGGAGAAGCCGGCCCCGGAGGGAGGCCGCCGCGTTCCAGCCGCGCCGCGTCGGTGCCGGCGGACCGGCTCCCGCCCCGCTGTCCCCCCTCCCGCCCCGCTGTCCCCCCTCCCGCCCCGCTGTCCCCCGCTCCCGCCGTGCCGCAGGACGCCCCGTCGCGTTCCCGGGGCGTAGCCTGCTTTGCCTCTGCGAGGAAGGCGAGGAAGGCGCGGTTGCTCGCTTGCCGGACGTCTGCAGGCCGAGGCTCAGGGACGGCCCTGCAGGTGCCGCGCCGAGGCCGCAGGGCCGGTCCCTAATCCTGGCGCCTCCCTCGGCGCCGCGTTGACTTGCCTGTCGCCCAGGGTGGGCTGAAGCCCTGGCGCCTCGAGCCTGGGAAGGGCTCCTCTCACGGGGCCGGGATCGCCGGGGCCTCAGTCCGGCGCCCAGGAGCCACTTGCCTTCGGGTTGTATCGGGGCTAGTACAGCGCTGGGCACCCGCAGGAAAGACCAGGCCATGTGCTCTGTCCTCAGGACGCTCCCCGGTGGGCAAACCAGACACTCGGGGGAATTAAACGCTCCACGGCCGCTACGTGGTGAGCCAGGAAAGAGCCGCCGTAGGCCCGCGAGCCGGAAACGGAGAGGGAGGCCCGGGCCGTGCGGAGGGATGCGACCCGCCGGGCAGGTGGACCGCGCATTCCAGAACCAGCGCGCGCGGCGGGATCTTCCGGGCGAGCCTTGCAGCCTGCGGGGCCGGTGTTGTGCGGGCTGAGGCTCGGCGCACGGGCGGGCACCCGCGTTTGGTCTCTTCTGTCCTGCTTGGCTTCGTCCTCTCTCGGACTGCGTAGCTTAACGTGAGGTCAAGAAAGAAAAAACCCCAGTACTTCTTGCACCTATGTTGACTGTATTTCTTAATCTGTTCATTTTATCAAATACTTTTTGAACGCAGAGGACAAAAGTGGGCAGCGCTTGGAAGATTATTTTTAGGAGAGTTACTAGCAATTGCTAAATATATTATCTGACTTTAAAGTCTAGCCACCTCCTTCCCCAAAATTGATTTCAGGGATTTTTTTTTTTTTTTTCTGGAACAGGTCTCTATGTTTATCAGAATACCCACCTGGGAAGATTTGTATTAATGTAACAAATTTAGAAAGATCTGTAAAGATAAGACTACCATGTAAATGTCAGTGCCTACACAGGGGACAGACTCCATACAGGAGGCAGTAGAGCCTGTCTTCCCCCCCAGGATTCCCACAGTGGTGTGACCCACCTCTCTTCTTCATACATCATGAACCCCTAGAAAGAAGCGACTATGTCATGTGCCTCTTTACACCCCAGTTTCTAGTATGTACCCAGTTAGGAGAAGTTCCTTACGTTACATTCATTTAGTGGAATGAATATATAAAGGAGGGTCTGGTTTCATCTGACGTACTAATTAGGGTCATGCTAGCTGCTCTAAGTAGGTCCCTGAATGTCGTTGGCTTTGTACAACAGAACTGTAGCTACTGTTCCTAATAGTCTAATCTACCCATGATTGATGGTGGCTTTCCTTTATGTGGTGACTGGGGAGTCCAGGCTCCTACTAGCTCATGACTGTGCTTTCCACTGGGGCCTCAGAGCCCACTGTGGAGGCTGGGCAGACAGGGAAGAGAGCACAGGAGGACGCAAGTGATGTACATCACTTGTGTTGACATTCACGTAACTAGAACTGGCCCCATGACCTTCCCTAGCAACAAGGAGGGCAGGAACATGTGGTCCCTGGCCGCGCAGCTTTCTCAAAAAGACTCAACACCCATCATCCTGGATGAGAAAAATATGGATTTTAGTGGTGAGCTGACCACCTCTACCACATCGGACCGTCAGCACTTCCTGGTCGGTGATCTCAGGAGAGTTTATAGCTTCTCTAGGTCTCGGTTCCTTATGTGCAAATGGGCATAATATATTGATCCTGTTTGATTGTTGTAAATATTAAATGACACACGTGTCTGAAGTACCTGGCAGCGGTGATTAACATCTATCAACGCAGTATAACTGTTACCTCCATTCAGTGAAGATACTTACGGTGTTAACATTTTCTTTTAACCACGAACGTGGCACATACAGAACTAGGGCAACCCAAAGTGAAGACGCAGGCACAGGTCTTAAGGTAGAGGAAGAGGCGGAGACTTCGGATTAATAACTCCTGCAGGGGCCATGGCAGACACTAAGGCGAGGATAACATACAGGACCGTTTGGTAGTGTGGACTTCAGATATAAAGGGGGATTTTTTCCTTTGAAAACCGGATGCAGATGAGCTAAGAGACGTTAGATATTGTCAGTGTGAAAGTTGATCATCTGCAGGTTCTCACCCCATCCTAGTGGAACTAGATGGAATGCGATTATCACGAGCTTATCCCATAAACCAAGGAGAATAAAGAGGTGGGGCCCTGGGGAGAGGAGAACAAGGGGGTGTAAGGACTCAGGGCCATGGGGAGACAAGAGAAGGGAAGTGGAGCTGGGCTGGGCCCCCCGGGACTCCCCTCCTTTCCTAGCTGCCGGGCGTGTACTGCCTGCTGAGGGCTTATAGCTGAGTCCTCCCACAGAGACTACCCTTGGTTGTACGAAGGGGACTAGTCTAAGGTTACAGCTCCTGCCACTCAAGGTGGCACTACCAAGACCCACTGCAGAGTCTCTGAGGGGCCATCCCAGCCTTCTACTTCGCAGTGGTGCCAGCTGAGGCCTCGGCTGCAGCCGAGTTCACCTTCTCCTGCTCAGTTCTGCCCGGCTCCCGTACCCAGCCCACTGCCGGTAAGGTCCCTGCATAGGCTCTCTATCTCAGAGCCTGTTTCCTGGGAACTGGACCTAGGAGAGAAGAGAGGAAAAGGGAAGGGAAAGGAAGAAGGGTAAAGGATGTGGAGAGGACCCACAGAAGAGGGAATTCTTGCTTAGGGACCCGTCTTAGGCAGCACTCCCCGAAAGCATCAACATAAAGGCCTCCTTCCTGTTTACTTCTGGGAAAACTCAATGTGGTTGAACCAAACTCCAGCTTCATGTAAGGGCCTCTGTCGCCCTTTCTTTCGGACTCCCTCCACATGCTTGCCGGGACACCAGTGAGTCTGTTTCACAAAGGATTGTCGTGCTCACCTTCCACTGGCGTCATACGGTAGTTCTGTATGCAGGAGGCACTTTTTACAAAACCTGTTTTCTCCCTCCCTCCCTGTTCCCCACCAAACGTGAGCTAACTTACCAAGTTCTGCTCTGTGCAGAGTAATAGCGGACCTTCCATATTCATGCGTTAGAAAAAAGGAGGAAAAATTTACTTAGGGCCTCTGTAGTGAAGGGTTTTCGCCAAGAGGACTTATGCCGCTTTCCAATCCTGCTGATAGGCTATGCCAGGGGTATTATGGCCTTCTGTGCCAAGCACACGGTGGGCCTGCAGATAGGTTTCATTTATTTATTTGTTTACTTAGCCCGTGGGAGGGGAGGGCAGAGGGAGAGGGAGAGTCTCCAGGTGCGGAGCCTGACGCGGGGCTCCGTCTCGCAGCTCTGAGACCCGGCCGAAGGCGACATCAAGAGTCAGACACTGGCCCGGCCGGCCACGCGGGGGTCCTGCGCACCACGTTTTAAAATGCACTGCGTGGAGCCTGTAACCACGGTGCCCTCACGGACGGGCGGGAAGATTCCCCGAAAGCTCGTCCCCTGAGGCTGCCACTCACCTTCAGGCACTTTCAGGGACTTCCTCCATGACGGAGCTCCCACTCTGTCATGAGGATATTCTAGATTTTTCTCTATTTTAAGGGGTTTTCTTTTCTCCGTGAGCGGGTTTGCCAGCGCGAGATGCCGTTTCCCGGTAGAAGTGCGTGGCCCGGCCTCCCGGCTGTGATGAATTCATCTGTTGTGGCCTAAATGTGTATTTGTTTTACCCTCAGCCGACGAGACAACGACGGTTGCCGTCCCCACCGCAGCTACCGGCTTGGACACGCGGCTGTCACAGGGAAAGCCACGCGGCTGTCACAGGGAAAGCCGCAAAGCGTTTGAGCCCCGGGCTCTGTGCTGACCCCTGAGTACCCCAGTACAGGCGGGAGCCAGAAAGTGGACATTTCTTTCCCGGAGGTGATGAATGCTTTCCTGCCCCACAGAATTGGCAGTGGGCTTTCCTCGGGCCTTCATCTGACCCAGAGTCGTCCCCGGAAGCGTCCAGAACGGCATGCACACTCCCCTGGCCTCCCAGCGCGCGTTGGCCGGGGGCTCGGAGCGCAGTACCTGCGGGAGCGCCTTCCGCCTCCTGCCTCAGCGTCCTTGTTGCCCCCAAAGCTCTGATGGGTCCCGGCCTCCGGGACAGACTCCGCCGGGAGCTTGGGCAAATGGCTCATTCCGGGCTCCAGAGCTACGCTGGGGCTGGGCTCGCAGGAGGGAACGCAGGCCCGAGCATCTGCGTCGCAGTCTCGGGGAAGGTGGAGGCCGCCGGGCCACAGATCCATCTCTCGTACCTATTTGCCTAGAACCCGTTAGTCTGCTGCTGTCACAGGCCGAACCTTCGATCACAATAAGTGCTCTTCTGCCGTTGGTGGAAAGAAAGAGATGATGGAAATACGCTGACGGTGCCATCTTTATCATTAAAGCTGAAGAAAAAATGAGACTTAGGGGGTGCCCTTCCTCGTGACAAGCCTGAGTATCTGATGCTATCTGGTGATGGTTCCTTAGGGAGCAGTTTTATGTCAGTGTCTTATGACTGTCACTCTAATGTGCTGAAGGGAAGCTTTATTGTCATTTGCATATTCTGAAAGTTTATTGAATTTTCAGAGATGTGTGCCTGAGAAATAATTTGTCTGGATATATTTAGGAACTTGGATTTTTTTTTTTTCCTGGTTGGAATTGCCAAGCCCGGCTGCTACTCCAGTCATTTATTTAGGGTCGCTTTTTGTGGATTTCGTCCAAGTACTTGGGATTTAAAAAGGGAGGAGCCCTGATTCCTGCACGCAGTAAAGTGAGGGAGTCATCGGTGTAAGCAAGTGGTTGGAGGCCCGGAGCCTCAGCGGACGGTGGACCGAGCGCTCTGAGAGCCGAGAGGAGAGAGGAGCCAGCCCAGCCCAGCTGGGATACTTCCCGGTGGCAATGGCATTTCAACTGGGTTTTGAAGAAGCGGGAGTTTGAAAGGCGGGGAAAGGCCGTGACGATCACCGCGGCCGGCGAGCAGAGCAGGAGGAGGCAGAGAGCTGCAGCACGGCGGGGACCGCTCGGGGACTTGGAAAGTGTCCTGGCATCAGCGGGGCACGCGGAGATTGTGGCACGCTCTGGGTGATCGCCTGAAGGATTTGGAGTTCGGCTGGAGCCATGGGGCCTTCGGGCAGGAGGATGAGGCGGCGAGTGAGCAGCAGTCAAGTGCGAGGGCGAGTAGGGTGAGAGCCGAGGCGAGGGCAAGACGAGCCAAGGGCTCTGGCAGCCTGGGAGGGAGCGGCTTCAGCGGGCTGGTGCCGGGACAGCGGGCAGCAGGGCCTTACGGAGTCGCTGGTAAGGGCCGGGCCGGGAGCCGCAGAGGGAAGAGGAGAGTGTGGGGTGGTGGAGAGAGGACGAAGGATGCCCAGGGACGGTGGCTTTTCCAGGACGCCGACGATTCGTGAAGAGAGCTCACCACCTGTAGGACCTACTTGCTCTGCGTGTTCTTCTGGACTTCCCGGACGGGTGCGACTCCCCCAGCCCCGGGGAGAAAGCAGTGCCGCTTGCAGTGTCCTCTTGGCTTCCGAAATACTCGGGAGAGCTTGGCCGCTTACATATTTGCTTTCCCTTATTACATATAAGTGGTTGAAGGCGGGGATTGAGTCTTACAATATTGGTGCCCTCATCCCTGGCACCTAGTGGGCGTTTAGATGGGGCTCGTCGCAGAGCACCGCAGTGACGGCGAGAGTGTGACAGGCTGAAGGGAAGGAAGCCATGGACGTGGGCGGTTGCAGATGGCAGAGAGAAGGGTCCCCCGGGACAGAGGTCGGCCAACTTTCACGGAGGGAGCTGGCTGGTAAGTACTGCAGGCTCGGCGAGCTGGGTACTGGTACTCAGCCCGGCCGTCCTCGTGCGAGAGGAGGCACAGCCGGCAGACAAAAGGCGGGCTGTGGTGCCTTCCAGGAGAGGTTTGCCTGCCACAGGCTTGACCGCGCTCCGGGACACCTAGAAGGGGAGAGCGACCCGCACTGGCTTGTGAGGCAGAGGAAACGGACACAGGGGAGACGGGGGAGAGGACGAAGTTGAAGGAGTTCCTCCAAGAAAGACAACGCTAAGAGCGGAACGGGCCAGAGGTGGGACCAGGGTTTCATGATGAATGGAAAGCATTCCAAAGAGTTCTCTGGAGGATGTTGTTGGAAACCACTGGGAAGACTTTAGGGCAGCAGTGGAAGCAGATACAGAGCTGGTACCACGGGCTCAGTTTTGTGACTTTTGCCACTTTATTATTTTTTTTTAAAGATTTTATTTACTTATTTGACAGACAGAGATCACAAGCAAAGATTTTATTTACTTATTTGACAGAGATCACAAGCAGGCAGAGAGGCAGGCAGAGAGAGAGGAGGAGGCAGGCTCCCCACGGAGCAGAGAGCCTGATTCGGGGCTCGATCCCAGGACCCTGGGATCATGACCTGTGCGGAAGGCAGAGGCTTTAGCCCACTGAGCCACCCAGGTACCCTGACTTTCGCCACTTTAATAGGAATATTCACTTTCCTTTTCCCTCAACTTAGTGAGCACGTGAATGCTATGCCCTAGTAAGGGTAGAGACATTTTTCCAGGTTATGGGACATTAGCCCCGATCCCTGTCTCACGTAAAGGCCAGGGAGATTAGTGAATGGCGTCTCCTGCTGTGGGCAGGAGGGTGAGTGCTGCCTTCAAAGTGGTAGCTTGCTTGGGTTTCTCATTTCTTACAATGGGATTAGGAATCCATCATTTTATGAACATAGAGTGCCCCTTCTTTTCCAGGCAATCTGGGACCTCCAATTTTTTGACGCTTAGACATAAAGGGTTTTCTACATCCCACTCAGGGAATAGAACATTCCACTGCCCACTTATCAAGGGAAGCTACTAGGGAAATCTTCAGGTGATCCCTACACCTTCCCTTTTTACCTGTAACTGTCCATTGCATTTGCAATACCAGACATTCACAGTAACTGACTATTTTTCTGCTGCTGATTACCCTGATTTCGTCTTCAGAGATATAAGGGTTCTCATCCAACCCGCCCGGCACCAAAACCAAAAACCAAAACCAAATAGCGATTGTAACAAGAACATAGAAGTATGATTCCTGGCAGGTAATCTTGGTGTTTACCGTGGGCTGCTGTTTTGGCCTCTATTCTAAGCTCCTTCTGGTGTGCTGTCCACTGGAGGAGGGGCCAGAAGGTTAAAACCTTTGAAGATTGTCTTCCAGGTGTGATCTGGGTTCCTCCTCTGGGACCACAGGTGAGTGACTTGATGTGGAAGAGGGAGAACCAGGCACGGTGTGAGGTCCCACCTTCCTGATTACATGGGCTTCTGCAGCCGTTGGGCTATCCCATGCTGGGGAGGAGGCTTGGTTCCATCAGCAGGGGGGGACAGAACCTTTTTAGATCACAACAGAGGCTGATTGTGGGAGCTGTTCTTGGAACCTTGGCTGAGTCTGTCTTTCCATCGCTTCTACTGAAATTGGGAAGAACCCAACACCTGGTTGCGGTGCCTGGGTGGCTCAGTCGGTTAAGTGTTTGCCTTCGGCTCAGAGTCCTGGGATCCTGCTCCGTGGGGAGCCTGCTTCTCCCTATCTGGCGGCCTGCTACTCTGCCTGCTTGTGTGCCCCCACCCTGTCAAATAAATAAATAAAAATCTTACAAAAAACCCCCCTAATACCTGGCAATAAAATATATATATGTGCATATATATTTATACCGGATATACATATACATACCATATATAGTGTATGTATTATATGTAAGTGTATAAAATGTATATATTTCTGCTTAAGCCAGCTGCAGTGGAGTCTTATGTGGGACTGACCTGAACTGGTGCAGCCTCCCGTCAGGCCTGCAGGCTGAGCAGGCGGTCAGGAAAGAGATGGCTGGGCTTTGCCAGGCTCCACGGTGAGGGAATAGGTTGGGCGGGAAGCAGGAGCCAGGACCCAAGCACGCACCGAGATGGTGAAGCCAGGTGGGGACTGATAACTGGGAGGGCGGGGGAGCCTCCCAGCTCTGGGGTCATCATGAAGGGAAGGGCTGCTCGCATGGCTGTAAATAGGGGAGGTGCATCTTGGCATCCGTGGGGAAAACACCAATATTTGTACAAATCTCCCAATACACCGTCGATGGAGTGACATTTAAATTTGATCACAGAGTGCGGTAAAGCATGGCTGAAAAATTAAATGAGCCTCTTTTGGACTCTGAGTAAAAATTTCTGTGTGTGTGACGATGCACAGAGACAGCACAACTGTGCTGGGATGCGCATGCTAGGCCCTTGCTGAGTTCACTCACCGAGTTCACTGTCCAGGAGCTGATGGGTCTCTGCGTGCCATGGCCCTCTCGGGGTTACTTGCAAACAGTGAAGCCACAAATTCTTACACGTTTTATATGTTAGTTGTAGGCTTGTTTCTAGTCAAACTAACAGATGCGGTAGTAAGTAGGCCAGCTAAATCTTCACTCTGCCTTTTAAGCACTTCATATGTGGATCAGAATCTTGTGATAATTTAATGAATACCTGATAACTGCATTATCAGTCATTCAAATGTGATTGAGACCTTAACAGTCTGGATAAAAGTGAAATCATCTTATCATTCCTGTCTCATTTATAAACCCCTTACCTGCTTTCTCATGCGAGAATCTCCAATTTCCCTCAAAGCTTCCCTCATTTATAATGACAAAGACCTGGGTTTTTGTCGACAGCAAGTATTTTTAATGGCATTCAGTCAGATGGCTGGAAAGTAGCCATACTGTCCTTCCCGTTGTCTTCCACACTTGAATACTTTGTCAGAGATCGCAAACTGAAGGCTGGTGTGCCCGCAGATGTGTCTTGCTTGCATGGCTGTCATCAAGTGCTTGACTTCGTTGCCAACAATAAAAATAAGAAAATCCTACCAGAAAACCCAGGTCTCCCACCAGCACGGGTGCTCATCTTGGCTGGACCAGAGTAGCTGCCGACCGGGCAGGAGGCACGTGCCGGCCATCTCCCGGCAGTCGGAGCCCGACTTCCCTCATCTATATGGGCAGCCCAACTCCCGTGAGCATTTAAGTTTATGACCGTGTAATCGCTTATGACAGAATAAATAGAAGTCATCACTGAGAGCCGGCACGTGAGGTCCTCTGGAAAAAAAAATCAATGATGTTAAAAATATGTAGCCATTGGTCATAACAATTGTGTTTGTAGTGTGATCTTCCTTGTGAAAAAAGTTACTTGGCCTTTTGTTCCAGGCTCTGCAGGTGGTGAAGGTCGACCAGGTAATCTGCGTGCTGCGCTCACGAGCCTCCTTATCTAGCGTCCCTTGAGTAATTCCTCTTGCTAAGTTTTCATTTACACAACTTGGAAGGTATTTTTGCAACCGTGGTTTTTCTCTGTCTGGTCCCTCTTTGTGATCCTCCGGGATTGCTCATTTGTTCTCTTGTTTAGGATTATGTGTCTTTGCCATGTTCCTGGGGGAGCTGGTTCTGCTCCTTCTCTTTTCTCCAGAGCATTGTTCTGTGCTCGAATATCTTTATCATCTTTTTTCTCCTTTGGTTTGAAAATGTATCACTCGGTGATGAAGGGCATCCCGGAGAGCGAGCACAGACCCGCAGTCACTGTTCCGATAAAACGTGCACAGCCAGGACAGCCACGTTAGTTAAGTCGCAGGGGGTTAAGTCTACTTGTTTGTTGACTCCGCAGACGCTTAGAACGCCCAATGTGTGCCTGAGGTTCTAGGTCCCAGGCACGTGCAGAACCAACATCTAGCCACGTTCTAGGGGGAGACAGACTCTAGGCACATCCAGGATCGTGTCTTGGGCCGTGTGGCGAAGCGCGGCGATGGCGGGAGTGATGGGCGGGGGCTGCGGTGGCTGCGCAGACAGTGCAGCCTCTCTGAAGAGGGGACACTTGGGAGATGGGACTGCAGCAAGGACGCGAGCCCGTGGATGTCTGTTGGAAGCTTTGCTGGCTGTTGGCGCAGAGCTGGCAGGGCCCTGAGGAAGGAATGTTCTTGATTTGCTTCTGGAAGGGCTCGGGGCTGCTGGAACGGAGTACCTGCCGGCGAGGGTGGGAAGGTCCAGCTTCAGGTCAAGTGGGCTTCTGAGGCTGTGGAAAGGAATTTGGGTTTTATTTTAATTGTGATGGGAAACCACAGAAGGAAGATTTTTGCTCGTTTTTGAGGTGGGAGACGCGTGGGCATCCGTCCGTACTCCGATGAGGGGAGCTGCCCGCGGGAAAGCCTCATGGGCAGTGGGCTCGTTCCCGGCTTCAAGTTCAGGTTCCGCACGACTGAGGTGGTTGTGCACGAACTTGGCTGTGCCTATGGCCACCCGCTGCTCTGCCTGTGCCCCTGGGCCCCTCCTCCTCTACCTGACCCTCTCCCTGGGTGCAGAGTCCTCCCTGCAGAGTGAGGCACCGTCCAAGGGCGGTGCGCGCAGGCTTGGGGTACGTTTGGGATTTGTGGTGTACCCACATCTGTGTTCATCTGAGTGGGAAAACACGGGTTCCAGGAAAGTGATCCCCATACTTCCCGGCTGTGTGATCTCCCCAGTAGGAATATCTGAACGTTCACTCAGAGATGCCTCTGTGGGCCTCCGGGAGCCGACCGCAGAAGCCCTGGCTGCGCGGCAGCTTTCGAAACCCTCCGGGTGCACGTTGGATGGATGTGCACTTGGTCAGGTGCATCCATCAGAGGGGACAATTTTGATAAATTAGTTCGTAATACCCCATGGTCCAACGTACCTCGGTGATTGCTTAACAGCTGGGAATGATCATTCTCGTGTTAAAGACCTTGTTACTTTTCCTCTTGTAACCACTCTCCGAAGGGCACTGATGGATCTGTTTTTCTAGCAGAGAGGGTGACCCACTATTGAGTTCTAACTAAAGCCCACGGATAATAAGTGTTTTTCTTGTCAAAGGTTAATTTTCATCCCAAGTTAGAAAAGTTATTATAGTATTGTCTTGTTCCTGTTTTCACTTTGGCGTGTGATTTTAACTCAAAATAATAAATGCCACAGCACAACCCAAAACAGTGCGTCATCTGCTGCTCCGCCCCTGGCTTTCTAGACCTCAGGACCCTGGCTCTTTTGTTGCCAACTTCCGTTTTGAACTTGCTGTTCTCTGCTTTGAACACTCCTCCCGAGCATACCCACAAAGCTCCTTAAGCTTTCTGTACGACGTCAGCTTATTACTGAGGCCTTTCCTCACCAGCTTGTGTCAGATCAGTACCCATCATGGCAGTCATCTCTTTTGCTTGGCTGGATTTTTCTGGATAGCACCCTTACCCCCTGGCATGCTGTTTATTTACTTGGCTTCTTGCACTGGAGTGCAAACTCCGTGAGAGGAAGGCCCGGGTTTTGCGTACCCCGTATATCCCGAGTTCCTAGAAGAGCGCTGCACACAGAGGAAGCACTCACCGATGTTTTGGAAAATGGAGTGATGCGGGATGGCTGATGAAGTCAAGTCGTAGCCCCGGGGACCCATGAGCAGCATATTCTCTCCAGCGGACCTACTTCCCGTAGAGACATTGAAAGCCCCAAGTAAGCAATCCTCCTAGCCAAGGATTCGCACAGGCCAGTTTTCTGTGGATATTGCATATTTTCTCTTAGGCAAGAGAAGTTTGTGGGTGTGACCAACAGACTGAATTGGAATGGGCCTTTGAATCCTTTTGCTCCGCTGACCAACAACGCTGACACCAGCTCAGGCTTCTTAGAAATGCAGGAGCTCAAGGCCCACCCGACCTGCTTAGTCAGAATCTGCATTTAATGCAGGTAATTCCTATGTAAAATGAAAGTTTGAGAAGTACAGCTCTAAATCATCTGACTCCGACCTAGAAATCAGAGCAGATCTTCTAGAACTTGGTCATTTAGTTTTGGAAATCATCATTAGCAAAGGAGCCATTATAAGTACTTTGTATTTTTTTTCTTTTTAAGTTGAAACAAATAGGGAATTTGAGTTGGTCACTTCATTTCTCTGTCCTCAAGTGCTTCTTCTCTAGGAGGAAGCGGCTGGTCTAAATGTATTTGTGTGTGTGTGCGCGCACCAGAGAGAGGAGAGAGAGAAAGGGCAGAGAGAAGAGAGGGATTGGGCGTACCTTTCGGTCCGAGCAGATCTGTGCTATCTTCCGTGTCGCTTTCCCTCTCCCACTGCCTGCTTCCATCCTTTAGCGATCCGTCGAGCATCAGACGGAGAACTCGACTTTCTGAGGACAACGGCGGCCACAGTCTGCTTGAAGACTGAGCCGAGCTTCCCACCCGGGCAGTCTGGCCTCAGGGCCTGAGCACCTTGGGATTTCTGAGGGAGAACCTTGCGAACTTACTAACACCTGTTAGAAATATGGATTAAATGTGGGTGAAAGGCAGTCGTAGGCCCTTCCGTGGGACTCACTGGAAAGGCAAAAGTATGACAGACTGAATTTTGAGCCGAGCGATTGACCTTTATTTACTTATCTCGAGGCTGATGGGACCTTCCAGCGCAGAACCGTCTAGAAGGTGAACAGGCCGCACAGTTGTTCCCTGCGACGGCTAGATCCCTCTCAAGCCGGCTGCAGGCGGTCGCTAGCACGCAGACGCCTCTCCGCGGCTCGTGAGGGCGAGAAGGAGCCAGACGTGTGTTCAACACCTTCTGTGTGTGGGGCCCGCGCTGGGCGTCCTACATACATTATCTTATTTAATCTTCACAACACGCCAATGAGGTAGAATCGGTCCCTCCCGCTTCTCAAAAGAGGGAAACCCAGGTTCGAGCCCTCGAGTGCTTGTTTGCTCCGACTCTCCAGCTGAGTGCTGACTGATGGGGCCGGGTGCAAGGCTGGTCCAGCTGGTCTCAAAGCTCACTTCGGACAGGAACTGGGAGGGGTATATGGTGATATGTTCAAAATATTAGAAAAACGGCTTTCGGGTCAACCTATTTATTTAAAAAATAGATCTCTCCCCGTGTTAGTGGAATGTTGCTGTTCTCACCGGCTTGCAGCTCGCATCAGTGGAAAGAGTAATGTGAGTGAGTTAAGAAAAGTGGCTTCCAAAGACCTCACCGGTGCACTGAAACCCGGTAGCGCACAGTTGGCTTGTGTAGCCCGACACCTGACGGCCGGCATCCGCGGTCCCGGAAGCCTCTCCGTCCGCTCACGTTCTGGGGGGGCCTGGCTCTGCTCTGGGGGCAGCTGACGTCGTGAACACAGGCACATGTCCGCGGCCGGCGCCCCCCACCTGCGCTGCGGACCCGCTGGGCAGGAACCCCACCCCGGTCTTCATCCTGATGATTTGCTTCCCTGGACGCGGTTGCCCTAGTGCTGGTGGATGGTCCAGTCACAGCCCGAGCTGATTCACCTGTCCTTGCTCTTGGCTCCTTCTAAGGCCGAAGAGACAGTGATCCAAGCGGGTCAGCCTGGGCATCCCCACGAGGCGGAATTTCTTGACATATTTCTAGATGTGCTGGAGGCAAAGCCTGCAAAGGAGAGGTGAATCTCTTTTTCACTAAAAATGCATAATATTTTCTACATTCTAAAAGGAAGGCAGCTGAACCTCTCAGTCACTGCGGAAGCATGTGGCTTTCTGCGTTTTGCAAAGAGGCTCTTGTGGCCTTTAAAGAGGCAGCAGCTCCGGAAATTGCTAGGGAATCAGCGTATTCCCCGTTCCCAGCGGAGGTGGTTACTCCTTCATGAAATTAAGGGCCTTCCGGCAGTCCTCAAAGCGGCCCATTGTTATGTTGCATCTTCTGGTGGCCTCGGTTTAGAAGTAATCTTAAATTCAGTGACTCGAGGAGTCAGTTTTGAGTGTAGAGTCAGCTCACGGGGCGCCGGTTCTCATCAGAATAGCCCTTGCAGGACGAGAAGGGGGGCCGGTCGCCTTGTCCCCGCCGCCCCTGCCCCGGCCCCCGCCCGGGCCTTCTTAAAATCCCCCCGTGATTCTCCAGTGACAGGATTTTTCAGCTTCCCAAGCAGCCAGCAAAACTCTGATGTGAAAGGACCTGTCATTGTGATTCCAGTGGAAATGAAGCATTTTGTACAGTAGACGAAAGCAGAAGTCTCTTCAGTGGGTGAGCGGCCCATTATCCACAGCCAAACTACCGTGTTTTCTGTGTGTCGGAGAATTGCCGATGACAGCGACCGCGCAGGCGGGAGCGGCGGCATCGTGGGGGCCTGCGGAGGGCGGGAGCCCGATCTTTTTGAGTCCTGCCCCTCGGTGCCGTCGTCTCCATTTCCTAAAGTACAAGCGAGCTCTTTGTTAGAGATCCCGAGGGTAAAAGGCAGCTCCGTGGACGGAGGGGACACGGCCGGACCGCGCGGTGGGTACCAGTCCTCCCGGGAGTGCCAAAGCCTCTGCGGACCGCCTGCTTCTGGACGGTGATGCCCGCGTTTCCCCGGCCGCGTCCCTGGTGGCCGATCGGGAGGACCATCGGTGCCCTTGGTGACAAACGTGCGTCCGTTTGGGCAGGAACACGAGGCGGTCCTCTGTGGAGTCCTCCGGTGTGGCTCTTCAGACACCTGGCCCCCGAGCTTCCAACTTGTCTCTGCTGCCCTTTGGGCATAAAAACCATCCAGGAGGGGAGCTTGGAGGAATGTAGTCACAGAAGGGGTTGTTCGGGGTGCTGAGGCGTCTGCAGTCCTCCTGACCCCATCACGCCCTTCCTGCTGTCGGACTCGGTGCCCCCGGCATGGGCGCGGGGCTCGTGGGGTCCCGCAGGAGGGGTCTCAGGAGAGTCCCTGCGCGTGCGTCCCTGCTCTGCTCCTACCTTCTGGGAGTTCTTAGCGATTTTGGAGCAAGGAGTACTTCGTGTTTATTTTGCACTAAGCTCCGCAAATTCTGAAGCCAGTCCTGCTTGTAGTTAGTCTTAGAAGGTGGCGAAGTGGGGACTCCGACCAAGTTTTCTGTCTCTTGTTTATTACCAATGGAGATCGCTTTCCTTTTTGATTTTCTGTTCTGTTTTTTTTTCTCTTTCTGTTTCCTCCACACAGAGAGGAAATTTGTGTGATGTGTAGTGAAGAGACAGAGGAAACTAAGGTCATTCTTCATTTATTTGCTCTATGACCATGGGTAAGTAACTTTTTCTTTAAGCCTTAGTTTAATTACTCAGAAAACGGAAGATAGCAGCATCTGACCCCATGGTTGTAAGGGTTAAATTAGATCACACCTGCAAAGCTTGTCACATAGCACCTGGCAGTGGCCAGCACTCTGTAAATAAGAACTGTCAATTTTCTCCAACATTTTCTGACAAAAATATTCAAATATATAAAACCATTAAAGAATTTTATGGTGAGCACTCATACCCACATCTTGGAGTCTCCCATTAACATCTCATATATTTGCTTCATCATGTGTCTACCCATCACTCTATCCACCCACCAATCTGTCTCATTTTTTTGAGGAACTTCAAAGTCAGTTGCAGACATGAGTACACTGAACATCTGGCAAGTAAACTGTAAACTAAAACCCATTATTTGTTCATATATTTTTTTCTTTTCAGGTAATATTCATAGAGTGAAATGCTCAAATCTTAAGCATATGTTCACTGAGTGTTGACAAATGTTTGTATTGGTTTAACCCAAATCCCGATTAAATTATCAAACATTATCATTGCCCAAAAAACCACCCTCATGCTCCTTTCTCGCCCGTCCCTGCTTCCGTCATCCTCTCCCAGAGGCGGCTGTGGTTTTTTTTAAACCTTAGATTAGTTGTGCCTGTTATGTAACTTCGTATAAATGCGATCACACAATATATACTCTTGAATAAGGCTTTTTGCACTCAACATAGTATTTTGGAGATTCATTCATGTTAGTGTTTGCTTGTCTCGTTGAGAACTGTTGCGCGTCTGACTGTGCCCTAGTTCGTTTAGCCGTTCTCCTAAGGGACGTCTGGACTGCTTGTAGGCTTTGGCTATTACGAACGAAGCTGCTATGAACATCCCTGCAGAAATCATTTTGTGTGTGGAATTGCTAGGTTAGAGAGGAGTTATACATTTAGTTTTATAAGAAACTGCCATAAATTATCCCCAAATGGCTGTACCCAGTAGTGTGCTCTATCAACTGGCTCTCAAAAAAAGGAGAAAAATGAAAGAGGAAGAGGAGGAAGAGACGAGGGAGAAGAGGAAAAAGAAGAAAAAGAAGGAGGAAGACGAAGAGAGAGAGTGGGAGGGGGAGAGGGAGGAGGAGGAGGAGAAGATCACCCATAACAATGAGCACAAAACTGCCAGTTCCATGGTGTAAATACTCCTACCATGGCCAGTTTCAGGCTACCATGGTGAAGTCATTGCAGGCTAGATGGCAAGAGTTGTGCACGACTGGTTCTTGTGGGCCGGTGTAAGCTAGCTCCTGCACACCACGGGCTACCCTGTTTTATATTCCCACCAACACGGTAGACGAGTCTCAGTTGTTCCACATCCTTGTCAACATTTGGAATTTTCAGTCTTTTAAACTTCAGTCATCTTGATGGATAGAAAATAGCATCTCACTGTTTGTTTGTTTTTTTAATTTTTTTTTATAAACATATAATGTATTATTAGCCCCAGGGGTACAGGTCTGTGAATTGCCAGGTTTACACACTTCACAGCACTCACCATAGCACATACCTACCCTAATGCCCATAACCCCACCACCCTCTCCCTACCCCCCTCCCCCCAGCCCCCCTCAGTTTGTTTTGTGAGATTAAGAGTCTCTTATGGTTTGTCGCCCTCCTGATCCCATCTTGGTTCATTTTTTCCTTCCCTACCCCCCAGGCCCCCACGTTGCATCTCCACTTCCTCATATCAGGGAGATCATATGATAGTTGTCTTTCTCCGATTGACTTATTTCGCTAAGCATAATACCCTCTAGTTCCATCCATGTCGTTGCAAATGGCAAGATTTCATTTATTTTGATGGCTGCATAGTATTCCATTGTATATATATACCACATCATCTTTATCCATTCGTCTGTCGATGGACATCTAGGGTCTTTCCATAGTTTGGCTATTGTGGACATTGCTGCTATAAACATTCGGGTGCACATGCCCCTTCGGATCACTATGTTTGTGTTTCAAGACTATTATTAAGCTCAGGCAATCAAGACCTTACTGGCATGGTAATCAAGAAACTAATTACTGTAACAGAACAGAAACAAGAAACAGAAACACTCCTTTAATTTTTGATGAAGACAATTTAATTGGGAAAAAAAAGGTCAGAACAAACGTTGCTATAATGACTGGATATCCATATACAAAAAAGTAAACTTTGACCTGTACTTTACACCAAATACAAAAATTAATTTGAAATGGATTGCATGCTTATCATAAAAGTAAAATAGTAAAGCTTTACAACAAAAGGTAGGAAATATTTTCAACACTTGGAGGTAGATAAATGTTTCTTAGACAAATCTTCCCAACAAAAAATGGGTAAGCTTTCAACACATCCACCATTAAAGCAGTTTTATGAAAGGCCAGTAAACACACTTGCATTCTCATTAGAGAAATGCAAATTAAAAACCCCAGTGAGGAAAAAAAAATAAATTAATTAAAAAACAACAACAACAGTGAGTCAGCATCAGGGAAATACAAATCAAAACCCAAATGGGATACCACCTCACACCAGTCAGAATGGCTAACATCAACAAGTCAGGAAATGACAGATGCTGGCGAGGATGTGGAGAAAGGGGAACCCTCCTACACTGTTGGTGGGAATGCAAGCTGGTGCAACCACTCTGGAAAACAGCATGGAGGTTCCTCAAAAAGTTGAAAATAGAGCTGCCCTATGACCCAAATGTAGTGATCCAAAGGGGCACGTGCACCCGAATGTTTATAGCAGCAATGTCCACAATAGCCAAACTCTGGGAAGAACCTAGATGTCCATCAACAGATGAATGGATAAAGAAGATGCAGTATGTATACACAATGGAATACTATGCAGCCATCAAAAGAAGTGAAGTCTTGCCATTTGCAACGATGTGGATAGAACTAGAGGGTATTATGCTGAGTGAAATAAGTCAATCGGAGAAAGACAACTATCATATGATCTCCCTGATATGAGGAAGTGGAGATGCAATGTGGGAGACCTGGGGGGTAGGGAAGGAAAAAATGAACCAAGATGGGATCAGGAGGGAGACAAACCATGAGAGACTCTTAATCTCACAAAACAAACTGAGGGTTGCTGGAGGAGGGGTGTAGGGAGAGGGTGGTGGGGTTCTGGACATCGGGGAGGGTATGTGCTATGGTGAGTGCTGTGAAGTGTGTAAACCTGGCGATTCACAGACCTGTACCCCTGGGGCTAATAATACATTATATGTTAATAAAAAATAAAAAATTTAAAAAAATAGTCTTCAAGTCGGGTAGCATAAATACTCCAACTTTATTCTTTTAAAATTGCTTTGGATATTCTAAACCCATTGCATGCATCATATTTTCCACAAATTTTTGTCTGAGAACTTAGCAAGTCATGTTTTTTTTTTTATAGTAACCTGTCGACTTTTAAAAGTTAAAAATTCCTTTTAAGCATTTAACAGATTATGAATATTTTATAAATACTAAGCACCCAATCAGCAATTCTCCAACCTTATAATAAAACGTTGTCATTATTACTTTATTTCATGCGAAGAGTAACTGGGGCACAGGGTTACTTAATCAATGCCATATGGCTGTTAGGTAAGATAGAATCAGGTTTTCTGCCTTTAGAGACAGTGAATTCCATTAAATCATGCTGCCTGAAGCAAACAGGGTCAGTTCTTAGTAAAAGGAGGATGCTAGACTTTCTAGTTGTCTACCATCAGGTAGAAGACCCAAACTACTTCTGAAGAATAAATATGTGCCATTCATATTTACTATTTTCAGTGACCTTTTTTGATTAGATCAGAAGGAATTCTGATTCCAAACACCATTCCTAGTTCATGTTGGAATCCCTATTGAGAAATGTTAGAATTTAACACTCCCTTTCCTTTTTTTTTTTTTAAAGATTTTATTTATTTATTTGAGAGAGAGAGACAGAGTGAGACAGCATGAGAGGGGAGGTCAGAGGGAAAAGCAGACTCCCCATGGAGCCGGGAGCCCAATGTGGGACTCGATCCCAGGACTCCGGGATCGTGACCCGAGCCAAAGGCAGCTGCCCAACCAACTGAGCCACCCAGGCGCCCCCTCCCTTTCCTTTTAAATTCTGAACCACTTGAGGAAGATACACAGAAGTTAGGTAAGAATCAAACATTAATGCTTGCAAAGTTGGTTAGCATCATGTGGTCGAAGTGGGCTTTCTGTTTCTTACCTCCTGGATTGAGCCCACTGCCTAGATACAGACTGTGTAGCTGGGTAGCTGGGGGTTTCCCACCCCACAGAGTCTGCATCTGTCCTGGAGCATTCCCAACCAGAGGAGGTGGGAGTGAGGAGAACAAGGTATATGATCTGTGGGTCTGTGTACAGGCAGCTCTGAAAAGGTGAGAGTCTAGAGAGAGCCTTGGCTAAACATGAGTGTGGGCTCCTGCTTGGCCCTTTCAGCATGGGAAACCCACTTCTCAGGGAGCCTCCTTATTTTTGAACATCTCCTCTTGTGGTAGAGTTCTTCCTTATTTGAAGTTGAAGCTGCGTCTTTAAAGCGTTACCTTTTGGTTCGAGTTCAGTTCTCCTAACACTCACGGACTACATCTACATGTTGTTTCAAGGATGTGCTGCTTGTGTCTTTGTTCCGTGGCCCGAGTTTGGCAGTTCTTCACTTTCTCAGGTTGAGAAGTGTACACGGTGTGCTTTCACCTGCCCAGCATCTGCTCCTCCATTCTCTCTTCTTCTGGTAGCAGCCGCTAGTTTTTCTTTAGGGAACCCACTCTTTCCTGCCCGAGCTAGTTAAATGCGGTGGGTTTGAACACCCCACAGAACAGAATCTCCAGTCCTGCTGTCTTTAGTGCCAGGAGTGGGTTATTGATCCCATGGCCAGTCAGTGGATTTTTAATCACCAAAGTCAAGAACTCATAAGAACTTTCACCTCTAAGGGAATAGTTGCGTGCCCAGAATACCCATCTTCCCGTGGACTGCAACATCAAGGCATTATGGATATTTAACAAATATTTTATTGCTGCCGAGTTTAGCATCCTGCCCATTTTCAGGAAGAAATGAATGCTAGCTGAGTACTTCTTTAGCTTCACTGACTTGCAATCACCGGAGTGATCTCCAGAATGGCTGGAGTTCTGGATCTCCAGAATGGCTGGAGAGTTGTTGGCAGGTCAAATTCCAGATCCTTTGCCACTTGATTACATGCAGATTTCTATGAACATGCAGGCAGGGCCCCTTCTGCTGGGTGAGGTTGCCTGTGTGAAAAGGACTCTTCTGTTCCATAAAATAAAATGAAGTTATTTATACTTCCCTTTAGATTCCTGTAATGTACAATGAATGATGAAGTTTTTTATATTATCCTTTTTATTTCCCATAATTAAGAATAAAATTTATTTAGTGAACTGTACTGGCTACTGAGTGTTTCTACATTACCCCAGGTGATTTTTACTCAGAGCGAATTCTTTATTGCCAGCATTGAAGGGTCTATTTTTCTTTTGTTGTGGTTTCTTGGCTTTGCTCCTGGCAGGGATGACAAATTAATAAGCATCAGGTACTAAAAGTATTTGCAATGAAAGCAAAGTGATAATAAAGGTCACCTGTTCCAAGAAAGCTTTTCTTTAAAAAAAACAAAAAACAAGAAACAACTGTTTAAATCAATGCCCATTGTGAATAGACTGTTGTCTTTGTTGCCTTTTCCACAATCAAGTTTTAAGTATTTTTTCTGCTATTTAAAATGGGTAAGAATTGCAAGTGTTCATCTTTAGTTTGATTGTTGTATTTGTATTTTGAACTAGATCTCTCTGTTATAAACAAAATGAGACAGAAATAATGACACCTGTTTTAGCTTCATCCCATTCATTTATTCAAGAAATATTCATTGAGAACTTCTTATGTACTTGTGGGTGGGAATGTAAAGACTCAAGGCTATAGACTGTCCCCTTGAGGCATCATAGTCTGGTGGAAAGATGGAGAGAGGGTCATTGCCAAGCAATGTGGTGAATTCAGCAACAGAGGGATGTTGAAGATACAAGGGAGACTATGGTTAATTCCATCTTTAAAGGTAGAACAGATAGTCTCTAGGAAAGGGAGTACTTTAAGGGATGAGTAGAGTTCTTCTGAAAGCAGGGGAGAAGTGGGAGGGAAGCCTGTCCGGTGGAGGGGGGGCCGGTGCAAAGTGGGGCAGAGCCAAACAATCTCATTTGCGAATACAAGCAATTTGATATTTCTGAAATATGAAGTCTGAGGTAGGAGAGCTAGAAGTCTAGCTGGGGGATTATGCATGAAAGAACCTATATTTGTCCCGTGTTGATTTTATCCTTTGGGGTTAAGAGGATTTTTAAAAGCTGGGTAATGGAGTGATTAGCGTTGTATTTGATAAGATCCCTCTGGAGCCGTCTGTGAGTAGATGTTACTTGCCAGTGTTAATGGAGCAGTCAGCGGCCTACTATTTATGATAATTTGGGTCTACGAAAGCATAAATAATTGAAATCCTTGAGTGAAAACTATTTGGCATAAATAAAAAATAGGTATCAGTCCCCCACTGTCACTAAGTAACTGTGTGACTTTGAGAAAGACATTTAACTTCTCTTGGTCTTGGTTTCCTTTTGCTTCCTCATCTGACCGAGGTATAAATTGTCTCCACCCTTCCACTGCTCGTGTTTTATGGATGTCACCAGTGGACTCAGTCTCCTTCCTCACCTTGCCGCGCAAGAGAGCATAAGTGTTTTATTCTACCAACACAGGACAGGACATGTTATATTTTCTAGGGATAGTTTACGTTGGTTAATGGACACTTGCTGGGCTTCTTTTAGGATGGTTTGCACTTTGATTAATATGAAACTTCATACCCTGCATTTCAGATAAAAGTTGGAAAATGCAGAAGACTGAAGGCAGAAATCATGTTTTATTCATTCTTACATCTCTGCTCTCCTGTTGTGGATTTTCTTTCTAAAGAATTAACTGGCAGAAATTTCGGGGGGCCCTTTTAATTGGCTTTCTCCTTGCTCATTATATTTTCTATGCATCTACTTTCCTACTCTTAGTTTGAGGCATTCTTTTTCATTTATCTCAAGGGTTATAGATTCCACAGAAAAGGCAGGAAAATAGCTGTTTTGTGTCACTGGAGTGGGTTGATAAATAGGCTTTTCCTCGTAATGTTCTTCATCCAAAGTCAGAAAACTATGGTGTCAAATAGCAGTCATTAAGCAAAGGAATTGGCCAGTGCAAATGACCTCAGAGAACATAATCCTGGAAATATTCTATCCTATGCTTTAGAAGTTGTGATAATTATCAGTATATGGGTTAGAAAATATTCATGGTCAGATTGAGTCTTTTCACCTTTATGGTACCAGTTCTGATGTAAAATTCTTGACTTTTGGCAAAAGGGAGATGGTTTACTGTATGAAGGCAGAAGATTGAGAATCTTAGAAGCTACTTAAATGCCATTTTAAAATGACCATAATGATAAAAGAATTACAACATTTTCTATCACATTTATATTTTTTGAGTATGTGGTTAACAGTTTTCTGTGAGCTAGATGTTAAAGTACCTAGAAAATCATACTATTGTGAAATTCACATTCTGTCCCCTCCTTGTTCATTTTGGAAGGTGTTTACATAGGGCTTAAAGAAAGGAAAAACAACCACAACTTCTCTCTCCCTTGTTTTCATGCAGATTTGCATGGCTTGCATATTATTTGCATAATTTAATGTTAAAATTGAACAGAATCTTCAATCTTTGCAACTTTCTCACCAGTGTCTTTAAGTCTTTACTTTTTCCTCTAAATTATTTAAACTGTGTTTCTTGATTATGTTTACTTGCTTTTTAGTTTCTTGGATAAAATGCCTGGAGTTGCAGGAAATTTAATCCTTTGATCGTATTCCTCTTATGTGTGGAAATTTCGGTGATCAGTTTGCTTTGGAGTGGCTGGTTTTCTCATTATCATAGGCATTTGGGTATATGCCTAACTGAAGTATACTACAGGAAGACTTAGTGTGACTGGCTTCGTTCATGTGGAAGAATAATGGCTTCCGTTTAGGGAAGCCATGTACTTCCCTAAAGCATGAGTCAGCAGAATATGGCAGTCAACAACATGGCCACCAGATCCCAACTGCCGGAGTGTGAACCTCCGCTCAGCCACTTATTGGTTATATGAGCTTAGGCCATCATTTAATCCTGCTTTGCCTCAGGGATAATAAGCTGTATCTATGTAAGTAGATATCTGTTTAGACAATCAACTGTATTGATCAAGTAGAATTTGTTGTGAAAAATAAATTAATTCATTTAGAAAACATAGATTAAAGTGCTAAAAAATTTAGCTATTATTACTATGTGATGTCCTGCACTTTCCTTTCCAACTTGGCACCAGGAAGGGGTACAGGAGGATCAATCTGAAAATCTGTGCTCTTTAATGTTAGGAAGGGCTGTACACGGTTAAATGTGACTCTGGAAATTCGAGCTGCTTTCAAGTTAATCTCTGCACTTTCAATTAAAAAGAAGCAAAAACAAAAACAAAAAACCCAAGAAAGAAAAATAAACAAAAAAACCCAAATGTCTGCCCTAAAAAGTGCCAAAACAATTTAAAAATTTAACTGTCTCAAAAATGCTTTAAAAATGCCCATAGCCTCTTTTATACAGTAGAAAACAGGAAATAAATGAGAAGTTTGGTTGATGGGAAGTGCAGGGCTCAAGAAGAAGGCAGGGCTCGTGGGGAAAAAGTGATGTTTAATTTTTTTTTTTTTAAGATTTTATTTCTTTATTTGACAGACAGAGATCACAAGAAGGCAGAGAGGCAGGCAGAGAGAGGAGGAAGCAGGCTTGCCGCTGAACAGAGAGCCTGATTCGGGGCTCAATCCCAGGACCCTGGGATCATGACCTGAGCCGAAGGTGGAGGCTTTAACCCACTGAGCCACCCAGGTGCCCCAAGTGATGTTTAATTTAGACATGCTGAGTTTGTATGTCTGTAAATCATCCAGGTGAAGAGATCTAAGAGGATTTTATATGAATTCGGAAGAGTAGTAAGTCTATGAATTGAAATATAGATTTGGGAGTTTTGGACAACTGAAAGAACAGAAATTGTTTGGAGAAAGGGAATAATATAAATGATGGGCAGATGACTGTTGTCCTAGAGCAATATAGAGAGCCTGATGTAACAGTTCAGGGTTTTAGAAGTAGAGCGGTCCTGATTTACGACAAACTTTAGGATGAGAAAATTGGAATTAAGAGTATGCCAAAGAATATAAATTTTCACTTTTATAATCACATTTGAAAATGACTTTGCTGTTTGCAGAAATATTTTTAAATAAAAATAACAAAGGGGATTATAAGGGAACTGGACTAGAGGTCTGAATAGCTTCTTTTACAGCTGCCTTGCCTAATTTCTCACACAACTTAGTCCCTGGTTGGAAGTAGCTACTCTTGGGATCATATAAGCTTTGGCTTTTTAAAAAAAAAACTTCTCTAAAGAAGGGAATAAGATTCAATAATTTGGCACCTATAAAATTTCTCTATGTGCAAAATAAGTTGGCAGCAGTGGCATAATGAAAACATTTGAGATTAGCTGTCAAAAGTGAATGTTAAGGGACGTCTGGGTGGCTCAGTTAGTTAAGCGTCTGGGTCATAGTCCCAGGATCCTGGGGTCGAGCCCCACGTCAGGCTCCCTGCTCAGTGGGGAGCCTGCTTTTGCCGCTCTGCTGCTCCCTGCTCATGTTCTCTCTCTCTTGCTCTCTCTCAAGCATTATTTCTCAAATAAACCAATAAATAAAATCTAAAAAAAGAAGTGAATGTTAAGTGTTCCGGTGTAGGGAAGGTAACTGACCAAGGGAGATATGAACATGCTTAAGCATAGATGAGACTAGGGTCTTCTGAAGGCTTCTTCTAAGTTCTGCTTCTTCTACTCATGGTGAAGTTCGCTTGGATTATATAGATAACGTGGGTACCCGATTGTCATCCCCTCAGGATGTGAAGGACTTTACGCCACTAGGCTTGTTCGTAGACGGTATGTACTGTTGTTTTATTCTCAGGCCTCCCAGAGCGTCTGGCTTTCCCCTACCCCTTACTCCACTCTGCACAGTTTTATAGTGATGCCCCATAAGTGTTGTATTGCATTCGTCTCTCTGAAGTCTTTTGGAGCAGTAATAGTTTAATGCTACTTTTTAAAAAAGATTTTATTTATTTATTCGAGAGAGAGAGAGCAAGAGCAAGAGTTGTTGGAGGAGTTGCAGAGGGAGAGGGGGAAGCAGACTACCTGCAGAGCGGGAGCCCGACGCATGACTCGATCCCAGGACCCTGAGATCATGACCTGAGCCGAAGGCAGATGCCCAACTGACTGAGTCACCCAGACACCCCTAATCCTATTTTTGAAAGCGGTTCTTGCTGGTCTGTAAGTTTATGTGTTGATTATACCAAGATGATTTTGGCCATGATCAACCATTTTTAATCCTTTAACCAGCCATTCCCCCCAAATTAAAGGACCTGTAAAGATACATATATACATACACAAAAGGCAGGGCCAGAGAAATGCATTCTCCTTATTACTCTCTGCAGTTTTAGGTCACAAACCATCTGTTGTCCCTAGATCTTCTGGATGGAAGTGTATATGACACCTTTTTTCAAAGTAGATCTGACTAAAAATATGGTCTATTACTTCCTCAGCCTATTTCCTGGGTTTTACTCTGTACTATTGCATCGGTCTTGGTGGTCAGAGGAAGCAAAGAAAGAGGAGGACATGCCTCTAGTCAGCTTAGCACAGAAGGACTGAGGCAGCTTTTATGGAACTCATTATTCCTGGGTTTAACCCTACTTTCTGCTTGCCTTTCTAAGAAGAGATGTGAAGGTGACAAAGGAAAATGACTGGGGGAATGAGAAGAATGGTAGTCCTGCTGTGGGGCATCCAACAGGAAGAGAGCGGGAGAGATAATACTAAAAGAAGTCAGGCTTCTAAATTACCACATCAGCCAGAAGGCAGGCCTTTAACCTTTGTCATACCCCAAACTTGACGCACTATCCTTGTCTCTACCATCTGCGGGACATGCTCTTCTTGGGAGTGGAAGCAGGAAAATGGGGGAGAGCCTTGGGCTCCATCTGGAGATCAGCGTTTATCTATTTGTTCATTCAACACTTACTAATGTTCATTGAGGAGTGTTTTGTGTGGTCACTGCTGTAGACACTGTGCGCAAATATATGGGGAGAAAAAGATTGGGAGAAATTGAAATTTTGAGTGTCTCTGGATTTATACAGAATAAAACGTCTCAGTTGCTCTGATACAGTTTATCTTCCCCAGGCACAAGGGGTACATACTTTGGGTAGTTTCTACACTGCCAACCTATGAGATTTTAGAGCCTTTTACTCCTTTCCTTCTACATATTTTAAAGGAATTTACTAATATATTATATTTCATCAATACAGACTGGGAAGTTATCCAGGTCCACTTTGGTTCCAAGTTAAGAAGTTGTTCGGGAGACACACCAATTTATTGTCTTGGCTGATCGTTCAAACTGGCTCTTTGGTTTTTAGTCTTCTGAAAGCCAAGGTGAAGAGTGCCAGGTTATTTGGCAAGATCTCTGTCCCACTGTGCAGCCAGACAGACATATGTTGAGCTGTGGAATAAACCCAAACCTTTTCTTGGACGAGGGGCTTATGGGCCCTCTGGGGGTGTAGGTCATGGTCACTATGATATATGAAGAACCTGATATGGAAAATCTGCCAGTGCATAGCTAAGATGGTAAACTTGTGGCTTTCTGCTGGGAGCAGACAAGAGCC
This sequence comes from Taxidea taxus jeffersonii, assembly GCA_003697995.1. NCBI lineage: Eukaryota > Metazoa > Chordata > Mammalia > Carnivora > Mustelidae > Taxidea > Taxidea taxus. The sequence continues at coordinate 27,437 of RCUC01172132.1, forward strand.
ATCCTGACTGAATGTGGAGTTTCTGGACTGCTGGTAAATTAGCTGGAGATTACCAACACAGGGATATCCTCCTGCTGATACTTGGCCAGAGAAGAAGCTTGGCACCGAAGAAGGCCTTCTTGGCCAGCCCCTGTGAACAAACTGGCCTAGAGTCTGACAATGGGAGTTGATAATAATCCAACGTGCATCTTTTGAAGAACATGTGAAGTCCTGTTTTTACTTGTTTTTTAAAATTTCTTTTCATAATTAATTTTTCTATAGTTACAACTGAATAATAATTTCCTTATAAACTTCTCTATTAATATATTTGAATTCAACTAATCTGTTCTATTATACTTTCTAAGTGAAATTATCAGTTATTTCTAAAGAGAGAATTGGTACAGTGTTCCCTTTGTTTTCAGTTAAATTTAAGAAGTTAAACTGTGTCTTTAGGCAGTTTAGGAGGTAACATACTCTTCTGAGGCTGGGGTTTCGAAAGCTCTTCCTAAGTACCAGGAGCAAAGAACCTCATAGCAATAACTGAATGTGAAAACATGAAATTAATGATGAAATCTACTATCTTCTAGCAAGTTTCTTGTCCCTGTGGTGGACTTCTCGGTTTAGAGGGAGAACTTGAACAGCAAAGATTGCTCCCTTTACTTTACTAATTAAAAATTCTTGATCCCTCCTTGCTGAAATGGGGAGATTTCCAAAAAGAGAGCAAAGTTTGCGATGCTGGCGCGAAATGTTGGAAGCTGGACAGCCCCACGACCCAGATCAAACTGGTCCAATCTTTTTGCTGCATGTTCCATGCTTTAGTAGATTAGTGTCTCTCTTGAGTACATATTTATTTATTTATTTTTAAGATTTTATTTATTTATTTGACAGACAGAGATCACAAGTAGGCAGAGAGGCAGGCAGAGATAGAAGGGGAAGCAGGCTCCTCGCCGAGCAGAGAGCCCGATGCTGGGATCATGACCTGAGCTGAAGGCAGAGGCTTTAACCCACTGAGCCACCCAGGCACCCCAAGTACATATTTATTTAATTGTTCACTCACATTTGGCTTTCTTTCTCTAGGTCTTCATTTTCGTTTTGTTTATCTCAGGTTTTCAATGGTATTGCATTATATGGAGACATGACTCTCATGTGTCTCGTTTTATTTCCAGTTACATATTCTGTTTTCTCTAATAGAGATCAACGAATTTTGCTCTACATTTCAAATAGCAATAGCTTTTATTTTTTATTAACTAGCCATGAGCTTTATGACATAGTTGTACTCTTGTAAATTATGTCCTCATTTCAATAATGCCTATACTGCTATATTGAAATGTGATTAACTCTGAGTTAGTATGATTTCTTACTTTCAGACAATGTGTTCTTGAAAATGTGTATGAAAGATTATCGGTGGACTTCAAAATTTCAAGATGTCATGATGTGGGGTGAGAAGCTAGTGCTAGAGAGTTGAAATATATTCTAAAATCCTAATCACTTCTACCCTTTTAGGTACTATTTTACTTTACTTTTTTATGTTTATTTATTTATTTATTTTAAAAGATTTTATTTATTTGTCAGAGAGAGAGAGAGTGCGCATAAAGCAGAGAGAGTGGCAGAGAGGGAGAGGCAGACTCCCCACTGAGCAGGGAGCCAGATGTGGGGCTGGATCCCAGGACCCTGGGGTCATGACCTGAGCTGAAGGCAGATGTTTAACCCACTGATCCACCTAGGCTTCCCAATAGTTAATTAATTAACTATTTTCAATTAATTAATTAATTACTTAACTTCTTTCTTTCTTTCTCCTTCCTTCCTTCCTTCCTTCTTTCTTTCATTTCTATTTGTCTCATTTCGTGTTAGTCTTTATTTTTTTCCCAATGAACGTGCAGTTGATAAGCTTAAGTAAGTCTTATCATTTCCTGACTGAAGTTGGGATTTTTCACTTTTGATAAAGCTAAAATTTGCCTTTTTTTTAAAGTCCAAAACATGATATTTATTTCCATTGATTCTTCTTTTATGAATTTCATTGAAGTTCAGTAGTTTAGTTCATATAGGCCAGAAACATTTCTTCTTAAGTTTATTCTTAGAAATTTATCTATTCACGTAATTTCTGGGATGCAGGAAATCTATTGACTTTTCTACTTTGCTCAGTTCTTTTATGAGTTCTTAGAACTGTTGGTTTTTCTAAGCAGACGTGATCTGCGAGCAATGACAGTTGTGTTTGTTCTCAGTTCTGTTCAAACTGCATTGGCTTTGAGCATGCCACGACTTACAGTGGGCGTTCTGTCTTTGTCTCTTGTATCACGACTTTGATTTCTTGCTATTAATTTTAGCATATGAATGAATTGATTTCTGTTACATTTTGGTCAAAAATGGGGCAAAAAGTAGAAAAGAAATACTGAAATAATTGCACATATAAGATACTACAACAGAGGCAAAGATGGCGTCGTTGCTGGGACTGAGCTGGCGGTCAGCTGGCGGCTCGTCACACAATGGCCTGAAGTTGTCCCCGGGCAGCTTATGTTCAGAAGTCTGCTTTAGGATAGAAAAGATTGTTTTTGGATGTATATATATATATATTTTTTTTTTAAGGGTTTTCTCTTCTTCTTTTTTCTTTTTTAAGATTTTTATTTATTTTTTTGACAGACAGAGATCATAGTAGGCAGAGAGGCAGGCAGAGAGAGAGGAGGAAGCAGGCTCCCCACTGAGCAGAGAGCCTGATGTGGGTCTCAATCCCAGGACCCTGGGATCATGACCTGAGCTGAAGGCAGAGACTTTAACCCACTGAGCCATCCAGGTGCCCCTTTTTTGGATATATTACAAAAGTGTGAGTTATGTCAAAGTTCAAAGTTACAAATATGACATCTTCAGATAATAAATATGGCTGTGATTGGTAAAAACATGGTCCAAAATTAAAAAAAAAACATTGATTGCTGAGATTCGACACGAATGATCAGAAATCATAGAGGGTACAACTCCCCTGCTCATTACCTCATAAACAAAGATTGGACCATGGTTTTCTGATAGTCTATGAATTTAGACCAAAGTAAGTAGAAGTATAAAATAAGGAGAGCATTGAATAAGAATCTGCATCCCCAGAGAATTAAACTGCTTCCATGCAGTTAAATCATGGGGATTTTTAAATTAGGTGCAATTACTTAGAAATACAGATAACCAAGCATCAAAGTACTCTCTATTAAAAAAAATCATCTCACAATAGCAAAAAAGCAAAATCAAGGAATACTAAAAGATAACTGTAGAAATTTAGGTGAAGTTTTAAACTTTGTTGTCCCTGAAGTAGCTATAGGTTTTGTTTTGTTTGTTTTGTAAACTACAATGCAGTAGTGATCACAAGTGACCCTTTGGAAGAGCTTTGACTGAGAATCCCTCTGAGATGTCGTTAGTGGGTCAGTGGGAAACAACTGTGTCCGTAGTAGGTCTGGGCCTCATGGCTGCCTAGCTTGCCTAGTGCCCAAAGGGGGTCTCCAGCATGCCTGACGACATTTCCAGAGACGTGTGGTGACGTCTGGCTTGGTCAAAGCCACTGTTCTTCTCTTAGTGTGTCTGATCTGGAGGGCATGACAGAGTAAGAAGATTGTTCCCAGGTAGGTTCTTCCCTCTGCTTTGACTCCATTAATTCTTTTCATACATATGGTGCTTCAGTCCAACCAGATCAGCAGCTGTTCCCCACGCTGGCACCGCTCTTTAGGCCTCTGAGCCTTTGCGCTCGTCTGTTACGTCTGTCCGAAGTTTCTTTTCTAACTTTTTTTTTTAATAAACATATAATGTATTATTAGCCCCAGGGGTACAGGTCTGTGAATCGCCGCTTTTCTAACTTTTTCATCTGTCTTACTCCAAACCCGTGTTGAAAGGCTAGCTGGTCTTGACTAGGTGAAGCAGGAAATCGTAACGATCCCTCACTTGTCTCCTCTTCTGTTTTCTACTCCTCTGCAACCAAGCAAACACAAGCCAACGAAATAAAATTCTGAGTTTCCATAGAGCTTTTTACTTCTTTGTTACCTTCTAGTTTGTACAGCAGTTGTTGTACATTTTGATACCTCTACCAAATTATAAACTCAAGGAAGAAAAAAGTATCTCATTCATTCACTTATTCATTGTGTATTCTCTCCCTTCTTCCTCCTTACTTTTCACTGTACTGCACATATAGTAGATATTCAAGCTAATATTAAATTATTTTGAAGATAAATTTAAGTATTACAGTGAAATAGTACCAATGCACATGGCGTGCATCATTTAAAACTCTCTGAAAAATAAAAGAAGGAAAAATAAAAGAAATAAAACTCTCAGTTAAATAAAAGAAGGTAAAATAGTCAAGGGATTTTTCTTTTTTTTAAGTTTTTAATTTTAATTCCGTTTAACTATCATACAGTGTTACCTTAGTTTCAGGAGTACAGTATAGTGATTCCAGAATTCTACACGTTACTCAGTGCGCATCATGGTAAGAATCCTCTTTAATCCCCGTTACGCATTTCACCCCTCCCTTCCCCCACCTGCCCTCTGGTAACCACCGGTTTGTTCTCCATAGTTAAGGGTCTGTTTCTTGATTTCTCTCTTTTCCCGTCTACTCATTTGTTTTGTTTGTTAATTCCACAGGAGGGAATCATATGGTCTTTTTCTGACTGACCTATTTTGCTTAGAATTATACTCTCTAGCTCATTCCGTGTTGTCGAAATGGTAAGATTTCATTCTTTCTTACAGCTGAATAATGTTCCGTTATTTATACACGCGCATACCACACTCCTTCATTATCCCTTCATCTGCTGATGGCCACTTAGGTGCTTCCATAATTTGGCTGTTGTGAATAGTGTTATAATAAGCAGGGGTGCATGCATCTTTTTGGATTAGTGTTTTTGTATTGTTCGGGTGAATACTCAATAGTGGAATTACAGGATCATATGGTAATTCAGTTTTTCATTTAGTGAGGAACCCCTGTCTGGTTCCCACACTGGCTGCGCCGGTTTGCAACCCCACCATCAGTGCAGGAGGGTTCCTTTTTCTCCACATCCTCGCCAGCACTTGTTGTTTCTTGTAGTTTTGATTTTGGCCATTCGGGCAGGCATGAGGTGGCGTCTCATTGTAATATTTGCATTTCCCTGATGATGGGTGCTGTTGGTCATCTTACATCTTTTCATGTGTCTCTTGGCCATCTGTATGCCTTTTTGGAGAAATGTCTGTTCATGTCTTCTGCCCATTTTATAATTTGATTCTTTGTTTTTTGAGTATTAAGAAGGGACTTTTTCTTGAAAGTCTTTTAAACCAAAATTATGATGGTAGTGTACCTAGTAGAACAGTAAAATGACTCTTCTTTGGTTATCTTATGTCAGATTCCCTGGAACATACTCCGACGTGGAGATTTGTGTACAAGAAATTTATTGGGGACTGTGGGATGGGACCAGCACCTGTGGAAGGAAGGCAGGAAGGAAACAGGACTAGGCAGTTCCAACAGAGGCCTCAGCTGGTCCCCTGAAGAGCTCTGGAGTGCTCAAAGTTATTTCATCTTGAGTCAAAAGTACTAAGTCTCTATACCACCATGTTGACTCTTATTGGAAGAGAGTTGGCAGCCTTGGCCTAGATGACATCTTCTAGCTGAAGGCAGTGCCTGGAGAACAGCTCGGCTGAGAGCCATTGCTCCGACATCCCTAGCACCTGGGGGAGTGAGCACCACAGTTCTGAATAGGGAATCTGGATGACATACCCTGGCACTGGCTATGTCTGTGCCAATAGGATTGGGTACTGGTTGGTTAATTTAAAATCTCAGTTAAAGAGGAGAATCATAAAAAACGATACATATATCCACAAATATTTTATTTCAACTTAATATATCAATGTGTATTTATTTGCTAGTCTTTTAATTACAGGTATAAGGCCTTTATTTGTCTTAGTTTTAAATTTGATTTTATATTTTGTCATAGTCTAAATGCACATATATTTTATTTTCTTTCTTTCTTTCTTTTTTATTTCTTTTTAAAATTTCCTTTCAGTGTTTCAGAATTCATTGGTTGGGGGAGCCTGGTGGTGGGTATTATGGAGGGCACGTACTGCATGGAGCACTGGGTGTGGCACACATATATTTTAAAGTATCACATAGTTCTATAAACCTTATAATTAAAAAGAAAACCCCTCCCCACCTTGGAGCCTACTGTCTATAGACAACCACTTTCTCTCTTTTTCATCTGGATTTACCTCCACACACATATCTCTCTGTTTATATTGTTATTTTTGTCTTGATTTCCATTAATGGCTGCTGTAGAAACTGACGATTTAGTTTTTTTATATCCTTACTATATTTGACTCCCTGCCCCATTTTTCAATACACACAGTCCAGTCTACCTTGTCTTCCAAGTGTGGTTATGCTCTAAAATTGTGGTTTATATTATTGAGCCCATGTTACTGTCATAGCTAAACCATGTAGTATATTGTGATTGCATTTACTTTTCTATGTAACCTTTATGTTTTTTTTTTTTTTTTTGAGTTAGTAATTACCAGAAGCTCTCTATGCTTCAATCTTTTTGGCTATAAAATGGGGGAGAATAAATGTACCCACCTCACTGGATAGTCACAACTATATAAGTGTTAATTACTAGTTTTCACTGATATTTTTTAATGTATCATTCCCTAATTCATCTCACTCTATCTGACAACTGTAAATATCTTTTTACACACTTCACCACGTATTAAGTGCTCAAAGAATAACTACTGAAGGATATGCATAGCTAATACTTTAATCTGTACTTGATGAATAGCAAATTAATTTAACTGAGAGAACAATACATTTGGAATTGGGAGGCCTTGTTCAAGGCCTGGATCTGCCTTTACATAGCTGAATGACCTTGGGCTAGCATATTTGATCACAGTCTTATAATCTGCAAATGAGAGAATTGGATTAGATAATCCCTCGGGTATCTTCTAGCTCTATAATTCTAATAATGAAATAAAGGAAATGCAGAAAATGCCAAACTGTACAATATGTAAGGTTGCAATGATATTAACTGCCACCACTTCTAGAAGAAGACCTCCAGGAGACGTCTTAATAACCTGTCAGGCAAGATTATGGAGACATCACTCACACTGTGGATAAAGGAGAATTTTGTTTAGTCATCTGTCCCAGCCATTGTCCTACCCTTTGGGACACCTGGTTGTAATTTGAGGAAGACACCACTAAATGTCGCTATAGGTTACATAACTGTGGTCATGAACGCTCTAAGTGTCCCTCTACATGCCCTGGGGCTACTACCACGTGGTGTCTGAGCAGATTTAGAACCACGCACTTGAAATACTTAAACATAAGGAAACACTAAGATGGAAATTAACAATGATTTTAAAAAGCTGATGGTAAAACCTTCTCAAATGCCCTTTACTTCTTCCATTTGCCTTTCCCCTCGAAGGTGGTTCCTGCATATCTAGCTAGCACTTGAAGGAACTCCCAGCTGAGCCATTGCTGACACTCTGGTCTGGACATTCATGATTTTTTCTCCTCAAGATAAAGACAGAAGGAAATATGGAATTTTCTGTTTCCTGGTTCTTGCTTCTGTTGCCTCTCTAAGTTTATCTGGAATCTCAGGCATGTGTTGATTTTATGAAAATATATGCATATTTTGACATTAATATTTTCATATCTTAACATTTCTGAAATTGTAACGCTTTATATAATCAATGGCAACATATAATTAATGGCATTTTTTCTTTTTAGTAACGTAATAAAATACTGTATCGCTATTATGATATACCCATCTTCTTTTTTTTAAGATTTTTATTTTTTTTATTTATTTGACAGACAGAGATCACAAGTAGGCAGAGAGGCAGGCAGAGAGAGAGGAGGAAGCAGGCTCCCTGCTGAGCAGAGAGCCCGACGTGGGGCTCGAACCCAGGACCCCGGGATCATGACCTGAGCTGAAGGCA
>RCUC01172135.1:0-10060 GCA_003697995.1 Taxidea taxus jeffersonii
TTCAAGTGCAGGAAACTCTCACTGATTTTCCTTCCCCTCCTAAATTGCAAGTCAAGCAATTCCTCTGCATTTGATTTCAGTCCTTTGGTGTATATAACGGCTGAGAGAGCCAGTGCCTCCAAGAAATCAGTGCTGAATTAGCCTCACTCTGTTTCCTGTTCCAGCTCCTCTCACCATTATTATATGACTAGGGATGCTATTTATGTCCCCCTCCCTCTCCAATACCCCCTCCCACTCACTACCCCTCTCCTGATAAGCTTGTGCCTTCCACCCCGTGCTTAGAAAGAATTCACCATCTTGGGGTGCCTGGGTGGCTCAGTGGGGTAAGCCTCTGCCTTCAGCTCAGGTCATGATGTCAGGGTCCTGGGATCGAGCCCCGCATTGAGCTTTCTGCTCGGCAGGGAGCCTGCGTACCCCCTGCAGCTCCTCCCCACCGCCTGCTTGCTTGTGATCTCTCTCTCTCTGTCAAATAAATAAATAAATACAATCTTTTAAAAAAAGAGAGAATTCACCATCTTGGGTCAAGTACATGCAGCTCCTAGAGACATGGTCTGCTCAGGATGAGGAACTCTAGGTCCTGATAGGTGAGCTGGAGGTCTGCTTTAGCAACCAATCCATTCTGAGGCCAAGGCAAGTCCTCTGCCTCCTCAGTTGTCTGATGCTTTCCTCTGAGAAAATCATAAATTGGGGGATTTTTGTGTTTTTTCAGGTAAAGCCCATTTCTAGAATGAGAAAGCAAGAAAAACTGGGAAAGCATTCACACTTAACTCATTTCTCATGAAATGGCTCTTCCAAACTTCCAAAAGGTTAACATTTTTTCTTTTTCTTTAGGTCCCCTTGGTGACTAGCTCTCTATGAAAAAGCATCTGGGAAGTTTGTGCTTAGAAAGGGCCCAAGTCATGTCTTAGGGGTAAGAGATCCAGAGCTGGGATCAAAGGCCCATTGGCTGGCATGGTGCCAGCCTCCCGGAGGCAAAACCATTCCCTTGTATAGAGACCAAGAGGGGGAAGCCCCCAGTGACATCTCCACTAATGAGACCTGTACAGCTATTTTTTAAATATAGTTTTGAGGCATACATTGCGTAACCATAAAATTCACTTGTTTTAGGGGTACAGTTTATGATTTTCATTAAATTTATAGAACTGTGAAATGATCACCACTATCCAGTTTTAGAGCATTTCTATCACATCTACATGAGTCCCCATGCCCACCTTCTGCCACTGCTCCCCCCCCACCCAGGCAGCCATAAAGCTGCTATCTCCACCGATTCACCTATTCTGGGTATTTCCTATGTGACTTCTGCCTCTGGCTTCTTTCATTTTTCCATCATGTCTCTGGGGTCCATCCATGTTGCAGCACGTGGCCACAGTTCATTCTCTTTCACAGCTGGGGAGCATTCCATTCTACAGATATGCTTACACTGTGTTTCTCCATTTGTGCCCTGATGGACACACACATCATTCCCCATGTGTGGCTACTGTGAATAACGCTGCTGTGAACGCTGACATAAAATTCTCTGTGTGACTTATAGGTTTTCATTTCTCTTGGGTGGACTGGCTATGTTTTGGGGTTGCTTATCCCACTAATATTTATTGACATCTGCTGTGATGCACAAAGGGGCCCGGTGGCTATGTTCATGTCTTAGAGGGGGTCGGTGCCTCTAGCTTCCCCCAAACAGGATACAGTGGAGAGCTGCTCTGAGAACTAGAGCCTCCCCTCTGTTTTTCCTGGACTTCCCAGGGGAAGAGGGCCTACAATTCCCATTTATTGATCATGGATGCATACACCAGCTCAGGGCCAGGCTGCCCAACTAAATAGCTCTTGTAAAATGAAGAGCTTAGAAGAAGACTTTTGTTCGTGGCCGTTCGCAAACGTAATTCATCTCCTAAAAATGTACTTCTGGTTTTATCTCATATCCTCTTTAAATACTTGCTCAGTGAGTTTACGTGTGACTGGGTTTTTTTGTTTGTTTTAAGTAGTGGTTTGGAGAAGAGGGAAGAAGAGGCTGTCACATGTAGAAGGTCACTATAGGCACTGGATGTCTCAAAGCAATCCCCATTTCACATATCCTGACCCATTATGGCCACCTGAACTTGCCAGACCATCCGTTTGGACGTCTGGATTTGGGGTCAGAAAATACTCCCATTATTTGGACATGACTGAGGCCCCATCATGCTCCTGACTAGCACTGGGCAGAGGGAAAGAACAGAATCCACAAGTAATTAGAGTTGGAGGCTGGGCACCTGGATGACTCAGTGGGTTAAGCATCTGTCTTCAGCTCAGGTCATGATCCTAGGGTCCTGGGATCGAGCCCCGCATCGGGCTCCCTGCTTGGGGGGAAGTCTGCTTCTCCCTCTCCATCTGCCTCTTCCCCAGATCATGCTCTCTTTTGTTCTCTCTCTCGAAAAAATAAATAAAATCTTTTTTAAAAAAACAATTTATTTGACAGAGTGAGAGAGCACAAGCAGGGGGAGCATTGATACTAAAAGTCCACTAAAAATGGGCTTCATGTTTCCAGATGACAGACCCTGTTTTTAAACTTGGAAGAGCCTGACTGGGTGTGGGACTCTGGGCCAGGACTCGGTGCTCAGGAACCTCAGGAACGGTGGTTGTGACTAACTAGCCCTTTGTGTCCTCCCTACCAAATTCACCCACTGCAGCCGGACACCAGCCCCACCCCCATCCCAGCCTCTAAGAAGGTAAGGTCCAGGGAAGTTGTAAATATGGGCAGGACCCTGATCTGATAGGGCGTGGCCTTATAAGGAGAGCTGGCCCAGAGCTCATTCTCACGCTCTCCCTGGGTGCACATGGAAGGAAGGCCCTGTGAGGACAGAGCGAGGGGTTGGCCATCCCCCAGCCAGGAACCAAGTGGGCTACCACCCTGCTATTGGACTTCCAGCCTCCAGAACCGAGAAAATCAGTGTCTGCTGTAGAAGTCGCCCAGCCTGTGGTACTCAGTTACGGCAGCAGGAGCCCACAAGCCTGAGGAGATCCCTGCGGTACGCACTGTGCTTCTGGGCCTGTGACGCACAGACCATGAGCGCCACCGTGCAGGGCGTGGGGATGAGCTGGGATGACAGAGCATGTGTCTGGAAAACCTTTGAGGAGGAGAAAGAACCACCCTGCCCACTAGATTTTAAATATTAGATACTGTCTCACATGTGCGTGCCTCCCGCGTGTCGCTTATGCCTTCACTGGAGAGTGAGTCCCGGAGGTAGTTTGCAGAGGATGAGGCACACGGCAGCTGGGAAGCTGTTTTTAAAAACCCGAGCGCTTTCCCGGGTGTGGATGCAGAACTGGGAGGTGAATGGAGGCTGCTTTTCGGCGGGGTGGAGTGGGAGGGTGGGAAGCTTCTCCCCAATCTCCCGGAGCCCTACCCTGTGGCAGTTGGCATGCTGGACTGAATCGCACCTATGCCCGGCCGCTGCCCCTGCCGTCTCCTCCATGTCAGTAAAGACATCTCAGACGTCTGCGCGGGCATTGGCACCGCACTCCCCGTTTCCTTGGAGGTCCCCACGTGATTCCCTAGTGTCCAAATAACGCCACCACATGCAGCGGATTTAGGACCACCCTGGTGCGGACACAGCTTCTGGTGAACAGGACATGTGGGAAAATTCGTGGCAGGTAAGCTTTAAATAAAGTCGCGTATGTTCCCCGGGGGAAGGAAAGGTCGATGTCTGTCTTGGGAGGGGAGCTGAGCCAGCTCGCTGGCATCATGTTTGAATCCACATGTCCTGCCCGGTGTGGTCCTTTCGGCCCCCGGGGGACCTCACCATCTGCGTGCCTGTCCACACGGCAGGTGTCATCACACGCAGACCGGTGATATCTGGGGGGCTGCCAATGACCCGCACACAGACACAGGCGAACATGCACACAGCCCCCGCTGCTGAGGTTTACCCTTGGACTGGAGCTGAGGCTGGGGGGCTCACAGGGAGAGCCACCGTTTCAAGAGGGCAGACTGTAGGCAGGGGATGGCCCCTCCGGGCAGAATGCAGCTCTGCAGGAAGGAAGGGGTGACCCCTGGGGCCTTCTCCCAGGACTACTGGGCCATATTTTAACTGGCAGCATGGGAGCTTGCTTACTCAATTTATCTTGAAGAACGAAGCACAGTTTTCTGAACTAGCTCCAACTTCCCAGCACTGGTAGGGAAGGACCCTGACCTCTCCTTTCCCACCCAGGCAGGACTGAACATGCTCTGAAGTGGGGTTCACTTTGTGAAACTCCTCTTTCTAGGCTTTTATCTCCTACCTTCTGCACGAATTGGGGCTGATGTGGCTCAGCTAATCCTGAGCCATGCGGCTTTTCCAGGAAAACACCCAGCCTGCCCTGAGCAAAGCTTGGAAGTTCGAAGCTTGTCTGAAACCTATGTTTGCACCACCCTATCACCGCGGGGCCAGCAGCTCCTTCCCACTGAAGATCATGGGGCAAGTTGTGCCCACACAGCTGGCTTTCCTCCCCATGCTCAAATACCAAAGTCACCCCGGAAACTAGGGGCACCTGCACGAACACACTTGCCATGCCCGCATATGCACAAGCACGAACACATATACGCACAGCCCCAATCTCTTATTTGCCCCGGGTTTCATTTTCTCAGGGCTTTGCACTCTGAGGATAGCCAGTGAAGGGTTTTAATCAGATAAACCCATCTCTGCTAATGAGTAAGCTACTTAACAGACTCACAATGTTTCCTGTGAAAGAGTCCATAGAAGATCTATTCAAATCCTCTATCTTTTCAGAGAGGAGAAGGCCAGGCTTGCAGAGGTGAGGTGACATGTCTGGTGTATTAATGAGCAAGCGGGGGGCGGGGGCAGGAAAGGAGAGGTCAGGGTCCTGATTCTCACCCAGCGCTCTTCCCCCGAGTCACACGATGTCTTAACCACTGAAAATGTATCACTTGCCAAAAAGGCTTTTAAGAATTACATCTCTTCTTGGCTCTTCCAACGCAGCTGTCCTGAACCTATTCCGACTTCTGTAGGCCTTTAATTCCCACCCATGATTTTAGGCAGTTGCTTCCACTTCCTACGTCACAAAGGAGATTAACACTGCCAGCTCAGGTCCCTGGCTTCCCTCCCCGACGTTTCCACATTTCTCTGTGTCTTCGCCCATCATCTCTCCTCTTTCCCCTTCTCAAAGCCGACTGCCTCCTTCCCTTGTCTTGTTCTCCTTCCCTCTTGTTCACCTCCCCAAGCCCCAGCCCACTGCTGCATCAACCACTTTTCTCTTAGGGCAACCTCACACCTGTGCTGGAATCTTCTTCCTCGGGTTAACAGCAACACCCAGCTTTCTCAAAACCCTCCCCGCTTGCCTCTGAAGGTAGAGAACCGCTCTCTCGGCCAAACACATTAACCAACGATCCCACAATTGCTGCTCCCCTCCTTCACCCACCACTCGCCCCTTGCAATCTGGCTTACAGACCAGCACCTGCTTCAAACTGTTTCTGCAAAACCGCCCTCCCTGGCTGATGTGATACTACATCTCGCTCCCTTCCCATGGTTTCTATGATGCCACAGGTTGTGGGTCCTCTGGTGCAGCCCATCAGACTTCTCTCCTGCCCTCTCTGTGGCTCTCAGGAACCCGTGCCTGCCCACTGGCTCTCACCTCATCATCCACTCAGCCTTCAGCACGTCTTCCTCTCCCTCCTGGCCAGCTCTACACTGAAGCCACTGCCCGACCTTCCAGCTCAGCCCGGCTAAATCTGACTTCCGGTCTCTCCCTCAGGGATGTGCTTCCCCTCCTACCCTTGCTGTTCCTTTGGCTGTTAAAGGCCCCTCTGTTCCCTGAGCTGCTCAGGCTTAACCTTCAGAGCGGTCTTTGATGGCTCCCTTTCCAGGCCTCCGGCTAAAACTGCATCTGTGAGACGCTTTGGTATTTTTGATTCTATCCAAAATATCCTTTATTAAAAAAAATATTTATTGTGACTGTTGAAATAGACTTCGTGACCCATTTCGAACACGCAGCTATAGAAGACTGTCCGATTTTCTCAGACTTTGATGGTGCCCTTCCCCTTCCTCCCTGATTGCGTCTACTCTCCTGAGCCCAGCACTCAGGAGGCCCCCGAACCCTGGCCCTTTCTCTGTAGCTAACGTGAACTCTGGCCCCAGCAGATGGCTCGCAGGTGCCGGCCCCTCCCGGCTCTGCGCCTCTGTCTGTGGCCGCCTCTGCCAGGAACGAAGCATTCGCACCTCCCGCCCCTGACAGTGGAGGGCACAGAACAGCCTCTTCCACGCTTCCCTGCTCATGCCGAAGTCCAAGTCCAAAGAACGGATCGTCATCACCTGGATTTGGGTGAGGAGGATTGTGAGGCCACATCCAGGCTCAGTGGGAAAGACTGTCATTAGATGATAGCATTTGGGCAAAGCAGGGGGGGACGGGGGCAAGAGAGCCGCGTAGTGGCCATCTGTGACGCAGCCGTAAGTGAGCTCGCCCTTTGCTGAAACACGCCATTTATTTTACAATTCTTTCACGGAATTAAAAAAAAAGAGAGATTCCAACCTGTAATTGTTATTTATATGCTTTTGTGTCATTTCTCATTTGTTTGGAAGCTCTGTTGAGTCAGGGATTAGAACTGACCCTCTGGCGTCCTCAGCGGTATCTAGTTCATCCTTACTGATACCCAATTAGGGAACACATTTGTTCAATACACAATATACAATGACTTTTGCTACCGAGGTTTCGGGTCTTGGACAATTCAACCTGGGAAACATTTTTGGGTACAGGAACACTTTGGCGGTATATTTTTCAAGACTCCTCTCACATCGGCCCAGCAGGGCTGGGTCTCCACTGACATGATCACAGAGCAGTACCCCATGAACAGAAACAAAGTAGCCATACTTAGTGGGGGTGGTTGAGACAGGTCAACTGCCCCAGGGGCAGGAGAATATCAACCACAGGGAGCCCCAGGGGGGTCCAGACCTCTACCTCCAGATGTAGCGGGAGCTCCAGGGAGCAAACCCTTGCTGAGCGCTGACATGTGCCATAAGCAGGTGCGATTCTCACTGCTTCTCCAATGAAATGCATTTGTACCGGCTGCTGCCACACTTCGGAGGCGGGCGGATATGGACATGAGGCGCAGCACCCTTGCTTTCCAATCACATGACCTCCCGTGAGTGATTTTTTGAAACTCAGTTTCCTTGTCTGTAAACTGGGGTGACAGTTGCTATCCTTCCTTTGGGCGAAATAGCAGTAAGGTAGCGATCTCCCCAAACCAAGTGCCTGCACGGTGGTAGGTTCATCAGCCAAAAAACAAACAAACAAAACCCGGACTGGGGTGCCTGGGTGGCTCAGGGGGTTAAGCCTCCGCCTTCGGCTCGGGTCATAGTCCCAGGGTCCTGGGATCGAGCCCCGCATCGGGCTCTCTGCTCAGTGGGGAGCCTGCTTCCCCCTCTCTCTCTGCCTGCCTCTCTGCCTACTCGTGATCTCTGGCTGTCAAATAAATAAATAAAATCTTAAAAAAAAAAAACAAACCCGGATTACTCTCATTAGTAAGAGGGACTGTGCTGTTGCACTCATTTCCATATGAGAGAACAGATTCCCATTGAGCTTCTGCCATTTGCCAAAGTTACTTGGCTCAGCAGGAGCTGAGCGGTGGGCGCTAACCCCTTCCATCTCATTTCAAAGCCCTCCCTCTTCCCACCTGACCACATGTTGCAGCCCCTTGGCGAGAGCTGTTACGCTGTGCTCAACTACTAATCCCCACTGAATGTAACTGTATTGAATGCGATTTAGCTGGTTGTGAACACAGATGATCCCAGCAAATACTCCTCGACTAGAAACGTGTTACTGATCGATATTCAGCGTCTGAGTCCGACGGGAAAGAGAGGAAAAGGACATGAGAACGAGATAGGCCGTCAGACGGGACAGATGCCATCAACCTGGCTGGAAACCACTTTCCAAGCCTTGAGCCCTAACTGAGGCCCAGCTGCTCTCTCCTTCTCAGGCTTCCTGGCTAAGCCTGTGCACACACCATTCCTTCTGCCTGAAACAGCCTTCCCTCCCTTCTGTGCTTGACAAGTTTTCTCACTTTGGTTACAACACCTCTACCTCAGAAAGCTTCTTCCTCAGAGAGGCCTCCTCCTCCTCAGGAAAGTCTTTTCCTCGAGAATGCCTCCTCCTCACACAGGCCTCCTCAGGCAGACCTCCTCCTCAGACAGGCCTCCTCTTTGGACAGGTCACCTCCTCAGATAGACCTCCTTCTCAGACAGGCCTCCTCCTGCTCAGGAAGGTCTTCTCAAGAATGCCTCCCCCTCAGACAGGCGACCTCCTCGGACAGACCTCCTCTTCAGACAGGCCTCCTCCTGCTCAGGAAGGTCTTCTCCTCAAGAAGCCCTCCTCCTCAGGAGGGCCTCCTCACCTCACATTACTTAATGATCAGTGTCCCCGCGACGCTCTATTCTTAGCTTTGAACCAGAACTTACTATCTTATACTAGAAAATATTTTTGTCTGCAAGTCTCTTTTCCTCCAGACTAAAACTTCTTTAAGGGAATGAAGCTAATGCTGTTTGTTTTTTGCATTTCTAGGGCCTCACTAAATGACCATGGGACATGGAGTAGGATGGAGTAGGGCTGGATGAGGTATTTGTCGAGTAAATGAAGTCATCTTGTCCATTTTTCCATGTTGAAGTTCAACCAAGCATTGCATTTTCTATTTTGGTTTTATATGTACCGCATGCTTCTCCATAGAAGACACACTCCAAACCCTAATAAATATTCCTTGCTGGCTGTGTTCCACCACTGTAGCCTGCCTGCCATCCCCACAGAAAGAGCTACAGTATGGGGACCACCTTGCCCTGCATCCAAGAAAAAACAAAATGATTCAGCACTTCCACAGCAAGCACCCGAGATGCAAATGTTTCAAAAAATAGACCAAAAGCCAAACTGAACAAAAACACCAGGCAGAGAAAAAAGTGCTACATGTATGCCCAGGCATGCCCTGAAGACTTCTGCTGACATAACACTTAGGGATCCCATGCAAAAGGGGAACCGTGAAGATGCTTCTAGATACCGTCCCTACACACGTACTCCTTGAGAACAGCAAGAAGGTTTGCCGAAGATGCAAGACAATCTGTGATAGGACGACTGCTAGATATTTATTAAGTACCTACTGTGTGCCAGACAGGTGCTAGGCATTATCACCTCGCTGACCTCACTGCGTTCCCAGCACTCAGCTGAAGTAGGTTGTTACTTCTGTTTCACCAGGGCTCAAACGAGGTAACTGAGGCCCAGCATTTATGGTTTATACAAATCCAATGGCACATGGGAAGAGCACAGGTTTGATCCCTGATCTCTCTGATTCTCAGGCACACTGTCTGCTACCCACACCCAGGTACGTGCAAACATTGGTTAACAAGGCTTGCTAGGGTTGTCGGCGTGGACAGGACGCTCAAAGCTCGCCTGATAGCAGCCCTAAGGGAACGGGGGAAGGGAGCCCCATTTTTATTCCTTGAGGTGAACCTGGCTCTGCCATGTCACTCGCTGCCTCCTGGGGCACCTCTGGGTCATGGCACTGAGCCTGGGTGCCCTCACCATCCGTGTCCAGCTGGACCCCAAGTGCAGCTCAGACCTGTCCTGCATGATGCGTTAGGAATTACCAGTGGTGACACTGCTGTTGGGGAACAGCACTGACCTGCCTTACTTAAAAGGTGGGCATGGGGTGACTTCCCACAAGGACCTCAGGAGTGAGTAGTCACTTCCATGTTCCCTAAGGGAAATATATATCCTTCCCCTCCCCAGCTGGCATGTACATCTGGGCGGTGTCTCCATGAAGGTTTGGAAATGCAAACCCCCTCAGGAAAGCTGGCTCCTACACTCAGCTGAGGTGTAGATGACAGATACCAAGGCTCTCCCAAGATGGGGCTGGGGGAGGGGAAGAGACAGCTACACGAAGGGGGGAATAATCAACCTCCTATAGACAGAAAATGATGCAAAAGGTAAGTAGTTGCAGGTTCGTGCAGAATAATGTTCTGAAAAACATGGGCTGGGGATCGGAGGGCCCAGGATACCATTCCTGTTGGACCAACTATTAGCTGGCTGTAGGTCTTGGACGAGTCAATCGGACCTTTCC
>RCUC01172136.1:0-10056 GCA_003697995.1 Taxidea taxus jeffersonii
TTCAAGTGCAGGAAACTCTCACTGATTTTCCTTCCCCTCCTAAATTGTAAGTCAAGCAATTCCTCTGCATTTGATTTCAGTCCTTTGGTGTATATAACGGCTGAGAGAGCCAGTGCCTCCAAGAAATCAGTGCTGAATTAGCCTCACTCTGTTTCCTGTTCCAGCTCCTCTCACCATTATTATATGACTAGGGATGCTATTTATGTCCCCCTCCCTCTCCAATACCCCCTCCCACTCACTACCCCTCTCCTGATAAGCTTGTGCCTTCCACCCCGTGCTTAGAAAGAATTCACCATCTTGGGGTGCCTGGGTGGCTCAGTGGGGTAAGCCTCTGCCTTCAGCTCAGGTCATGATGTCAGGGTCCTGGGATCGAGCCCCGCATTGAGCTTTCTGCTCGGCAGGGAGCCTGCGTACCCCCTGCAGCTCCTCCCCACCGCCTGCTTGCTTGTGATCTCTCTCTGTCAAATAAATAAATAAATACAATCTTTTAAAAAAAGAGAGAATTCACCATCTTGGGTCAAGTACATGCAGCTCCTAGAGACATGGTCTGCTCAGGATGAGGAACTCTAGGTCCTGATAGGTGAGCTGGAGGTCTGCTTTAGCAACCAATCCATTCTGAGGCCAAGGCAAGTCCTCTGCCTCCTCAGTTGTCTGATGCTTTCCTCTGAGAAAATCATAAATTGGGGGATTTTTGTGTTTTTTCAGGTAAAGCCCATTTCTAGAATGAGAAAGCAAGAAAAACTGGGAAAGCATTCACACTTAACTCATTTCTCATGAAATGGCTCTTCCAAACTTCCAAAAGGTTAACATTTTTTCTTTTTCTTTAGGTCCCCTTGGTGACTAGCTCTCTATGAAAAAGCATCTGGGAAGTTTGTGCTTAGAAAGGGCCCAAGTCATGTCTTAGGGGTAAGAGATCCAGAGCTGGGATCAAAGGCCCATTGGCTGGCATGGTGCCAGCCTCCCGGAGGCAAAACCATTCCCTTGTATAGAGACCAAGAGGGGGAAGCCCCCAGTGACATCTCCACTAATGAGACCTGTACAGCTATTTTTTAAATATAGTTTTGAGGCATACATTGCATAACCATAAAATTCACTTGTTTTAGGGGTACAGTTTATGATTTTCATTAAATTTATAGAACTGTGAAATGATCACCACTATCCAGTTTTAGAGCATTTCTATCACATCTACATGAGTCCCCATGCCCACCTTCTGCCACTGCTCCCCCCCCACCCAGGCAGCCATAAAGCTGCTATCTCCACCGATTCACCTATTCTGGGTATTTCCTATGTGACTTCTGCCTCTGGCTTCTTTCATTTTTCCATCATGTCTCTGGGGTCCATCCATGTTGCAGCACGTGGCCACAGTTCATTCTCTTTCACGGCTGGGGAGCATTCCATTCTACAGATATGCTTACACTGTGTTTCTCCATTTGTGCCCTGATGGACACACACATCATTCCCCATGTGTGGCTACTGTGAATAACGCTGCTGTGAACGCTGACATAAAATTCTCTGTGTGACTTATAGGTTTTCATTTCTCTTGGGTGGACTGGCTATGTTTTGGGGTTGCTTATCCCACTAATATTTATTGACATCTGCTGTGATGCACAAAGGGGCCCGGTGGCTATGTTCATGTCTTAGAGGGGGTCGGTGCCTCTAGCTTCCCCCAAACAGGATACAGTGGAGAGCTGCTCTGAGAACTAGAGCCTCCCCTCTGTTTTTCCTGGACTTCCCAGGGGAAGAGGGCCTACAATTCCCATTTATTGATCATGGATGCATACACCAGCTCAGGGCCAGGCTGCCCAACTAAATAGCTCTTGTAAAATGAAGAGCTTAGAAGAAGACTTTTGTTCGTGGCCGTTCGCAAACGTAATTCATCTCCTAAAAATGTACTTCTGGTTTTATCTCATATCCTCTTTAAATACTTGCTCAGTGAGTTTACGTGTGACTGGGTTTTTTTGTTTGTTTTAAGTAGTGGTTTGGAGAAGAGGGAAGAAGAGGCTGTCACATGTAGAAGGTCACTATAGGCACTGGATGTCTCAAAGCAATCCCCATTTCACATATCCTGACCCATTATGGCCACCTGAACTTGCCAGACCATCCGTTTGGACGTCTGGATTTGGGGTCAGAAAATACTCCCATTATTTGGACATGACTGAGGCCCCATCATGCTCCTGACTAGCACTGGGCAGAGGGAAAGAACAGAATCCACAAGTAATTAGAGTTGGAGGCTGGGCACCTGGATGACTCAGTGGGTTAAGCATCTGTCTTCAGCTCAGGTCATGATCCTAGGGTCCTGGGATCGAGCCCCGCATCGGGCTCCCTGCTTGGGGGGAAGTCTGCTTCTCCCTCTCCATCTGCCTCTTCCCCAGATCATGCTCTCTTTTGTTCTCTCTCTCGAAAAAATAAATAAAATCTTTTTTAAAAAAACAATTTATTTGACAGAGTGAGAGAGCACAAGCAGGGGGAGCATTGATACTAAAAGTCCACTAAAAATGGGCTTCATGTTTCCAGATGACAGACCCTGTTTTTAAACTTGGAAGAGCCTGACTGGGTGTGGGACTCTGGGCCAGGACTCGGTGCTCAGGAACCTCAGGAACGGTGGTTGTGACTAACTAGCCCTTTGTGTCCTCCCTACCAAATTCACCCACTGCAGCCGGACACCAGCCCCACCCCCATCCCAGCCTCTAAGAAGGTAAGGTCCAGGGAAGTTGTAAATATGGGCAGGACCCTGATCTGATAGGGCGTGGCCTTATAAGGAGAGCTGGCCCAGAGCTCATTCTCACGCTCTCCCTGGGTGCACATGGAAGGAAGGCCCTGTGAGGACAGAGCGAGGGGTTGGCCATCCCCCAGCCAGGAACCAAGTGGGCTACCACCCTGCTATTGGACTTCCAGCCTCCAGAACCGAGAAAATCAGTGTCTGCTGTAGAAGTCGCCCAGCCTGTGGTACTCAGTTACGGCAGCAGGAGCCCACAAGCCTGAGGAGATCCCTGCGGTACGCACTGTGCTTCTGGGCCTGTGACGCACAGACCATGAGCGCCACCGTGCAGGGCGTGGGGATGAGCTGGGATGACAGAGCATGTGTCTGGAAAACCTTTGAGGAGGAGAAAGAACCACCCTGCCCACTAGATTTTAAATATTAGATACTGTCTCACATGTGCGTGCCTCCCGCATGTCGCTTATGCCTTCACTGGAGAGTGAGTCCCGGAGGTAGTTTGCAGAGGATGAGGCACACGGCAGCTGGGAAGCTGTTTTTAAAAACCCGAGCGCTTTCCCGGGTGTGGATGCAGAACTGGGAGGTGAATGGAGGCTGCTTTTCGGCGGGGTGGAGTGGGAGGGTGGGAAGCTTCTCCCCAATCTCCCGGAGCCCTACCCTGTGGCAGTTGGCATGCTGGACTGAATCGCACCTATGCCCGGCCGCTGCCCCTGCCGTCTCCTCCATGTCAGTAAAGACATCTCAGACGTCTGCGCGGGCATTGGCACCGCACTCCCCGTTTCCTTGGAGGTCCCCACGTGATTCCCTAGTGTCCAAATAACGCCACCACATGCAGCGGATTTAGGACCACCCTGGTGCGGACACAGCTTCTGGTGAACAGGACATGTGGGAAAATTCGTGGCAGGTAAGCTTTAAATAAAGTCGCGTATGTTCCCCGGGGGAAGGAAAGGTCGATGTCTGTCTTGGGAGGGGAGCTGAGCCAGCTCGCTGGCATCATGTTTGAATCCACATGTCCTGCCCGGTGTGGTCCTTTCGGCCCCCGGGGGACCTCACCATCTGCGTGCCTGTCCACACGGCAGGTGTCATCACACGCAGACCGGTGATATCTGGGGGGCTGCCAATGACCCGCACACAGACACAGGCGAACATGCACACAGCCCCCGCTGCTGAGGTTTACCCTTGGACTGGAGCTGAGGCTGGGGGGCTCACAGGGAGAGCCACCGTTTCAAGAGGGCAGACTGTAGGCAGGGGATGGCCCCTCCGGGCAGAATGCAGCTCTGCAGGAAGGAAGGGGTGACCCCTGGGGCCTTCTCCCAGGACTACTGGGCCATATTTTAACTGGCAGCATGGGAGCTTGCTTACTCAATTTATCTTGAAGAACGAAGCACAGTTTTCTGAACTAGCTCCAACTTCCCAGCACTGGTAGGGAAGGACCCTGACCTCTCCTTTCCCACCCAGGCAGGACTGAACATGCTCTGAAGTGGGGTTCACTTTGTGAAACTCCTCTTTCTAGGCTTTTATCTCCTACCTTCTGCACGAATTGGGGCTGATGTGGCTCAGCTAATCCTGAGCCATGCGGCTTTTCCAGGAAAACACCCAGCCTGCCCTGAGCAAAGCTTGGAAGTTCGAAGCTTGTCTGAAACCTATGTTTGCACCACCCTATCACCGCGGGGCCAGCAGCTCCTTCCCACTGAAGATCATGGGGCAAGTTGTGCCCACACAGCTGGCTTTCCTCCCCATGCTCAAATACCAAAGTCACCCCGGAAACTAGGGGCACCTGCACGAACACACTTGCCATGCCCGCATACGCACAAGCACGAACACATATACGCACAGCCCCAATCTCTTATTTGCCCCGGGTTTCATTTTCTCAGGGCTTTGCACTCTGAGGATAGCCAGTGAAGGGTTTTAATCAGATAAACCCATCTCTGCTAATGAGTAAGCTACTTAACAGACTCACAATGTTTCCTGTGAAAGAGTCCATAGAAGATCTATTCAAATCCTCTATCTTTTCAGAGAGGAGAAGGCCAGGCTTGCAGAGGTGAGGTGACATGTCTGGTGTATTAATGAGCAAGCGGGGGGCGGGGGCAGGAAAGGAGAGGTCAGGGTCCTGATTCTCACCCAGCGCTCTTCCCCCGAGTCACACGATGTCTTAACCACTGAAAATGTATCACTTGCCAAAAAGGCTTTTAAGAATTACATCTCTTCTTGGCTCTTCCAACGCAGCTGTCCTGAACCTATTCCGACTTCTGTAGGCCTTTAATTCCCACCCATGATTTTAGGCAGTTGCTTCCACTTCCTACGTCACAAAGGAGATTAACACTGCCAGCTCAGGTCCCTGGCTTCCCTCCCCGACGTTTCCACATTTCTCTGTGTCTTCGCCCATCATCTCTCCTCTTTCCCCTTCTCAAAGCCGACTGCCTCCTTCCCTTGTCTTGTTCTCCTTCCCTCTTGTTCACCTCCCCAAGCCCCAGCCCACTGCTGCATCAACCACTTTTCTCTTAGGGCAACCTCACACCTGTGCTGGAATCTTCTTCCTCGGGTTAACAGCAACACCCAGCTTTCTCAAAACCCTCCCCGCTTGCCTCTGAAGGTAGAGAACCGCTCTCTCGGCCAAACACATTAACCAACGATCCCACAATTGCTGCTCCCCTCCTTCACCCACCACTCGCCCCTTGCAATCTGGCTTACAGACCAGCACCTGCTTCAAACTGTTTCTGCAAAACCGCCCTCCCTGGCTGATGTGATACTACATCTCGCTCCCTTCCCATGGTTTCTATGATGCCACAGGTTGTGGGTCCTCTGGTGCAGCCCATCAGACTTCTCTCCTGCCCTCTCTGTGGCTCTCAGGAACCCGTGCCTGCCCACTGGCTCTCACCTCATCATCCACTCAGCCTTCAGCACGTCTTCCTCTCCCTCCTGGCCAGCTCTACACTGAAGCCACTGCCCGACCTTCCAGCTCAGCCCGGCTAAATCTGACTTCCGGTCTCTCCCTCAGGGATGTGCTTCCCCTCCTACCCTTGCTGTTCCTTTGGCTGTTAAAGGCCCCTCTGTTCCCTGAGCTGCTCAGGCTTAACCTTCAGAGCGGTCTTTGATGGCTCCCTTTCCAGGCCTCCGGCTAAAACTGCATCTGTGAGACGCTTTGGTATTTTTGATTCTATCCAAAATATCCTTTATTAAAAAAAATATTTATTGTGACTGTTGAAATAGACTTCGTGACCCATTTCGAACACGCAGCTATAGAAGACTGTCCGATTTTCTCAGACTTTGATGGTGCCCTTCCCCTTCCTCCCTGATTGCGTCTACTCTCCTGAGCCCAGCACTCAGG
Source organism: Taxidea taxus jeffersonii (assembly GCA_003697995.1). Lineage (NCBI taxonomy): Eukaryota > Metazoa > Chordata > Mammalia > Carnivora > Mustelidae > Taxidea > Taxidea taxus. The sequence goes on from RCUC01172136.1 coordinate 6,045, forward strand.
AGGCCCCCGAACCCTGGCCCTTTCTCTGTAGCTAACGTGAGCTCTGGCCCCAGCAGATGGCTCGCAGGTGCCGGCCCCTCCCGGCTCTGCGCCTCTGTCTGTGGCCGCCTCTGCCAGGAACGAAGCATTCGCACCTCCCGCCCCTGACAGTGGAGGGCACAGAACAGCCTCTTCCACGCTTCCCTGCTCATGCCGAAGTCCAAGTCCAAAGAACGGATCGTCATCACCTGGATTTGGGTGAGGAGGATTGTGAGGCCACATCCAGGCTCAGTGGGAAAGACTGTCATTAGATGATAGCATTTGGGCAAAGCAGGGGGGGACGGGGGCAAGAGAGCCGCGTAGTGGCCATCTGTGACGCAGCCGTAAGTGAGCTCGCCCTTTGCTGAAACACGCCATTTATTTTACAATTCTTTCACGGAATTAAAAAAAAAGAGAGATTCCAACCTGTAATTGTTATTTATATGCTTTTGTGTCATTTCTCATTTGTTTGGAAGCTCTGTTGAGTCAGGGATTAGAACTGACCCTCTGGCGTCCTCAGCGGTATCTAGTTCATCCTTACTGATACCCAATTAGGGAACACATTTGTTCAATACACAATATACAATGACTTTTGCTACCGAGGTTTCGGGTCTTGGACAATTCAACCTGGGAAACATTTTTGGGTACAGGAACACTTTGGCGGTATATTTTTCAAGACTCCTCTCACATCGGCCCAGCAGGGCTGGGTCTCCACTGACATGATCACAGAGCAGTACCCCATGAACAGAAACAAAGTAGCCATACTTAGTGGGGGTGGTTGAGACAGGTCAACTGCCCCAGGGGCAGGAGAATATCAACCACAGGGAGCCCCAGGGGGGTCCAGACCTCTACCTCCAGATGTAGCGGGAGCTCCAGGGAGCAAACCCTTGCTGAGCGCTGACATGTGCCATAAGCAGGTGCGATTCTCACTGCTTCTCCAATGAAATGCATTTGTACCGGCTGCTGCCACACTTCGGAGGCGGGCGGATATGGACATGAGGCGCAGCACCCTTGCTTTCCAATCACATGACCTCCCGTGAGTGATTTTTTGAAACTCAGTTTCCTTGTCTGTAAACTGGGGTGACAGTTGCTATCCTTCCTTTGGGCGAAATAGCAGTAAGGTAGCGATCTCCCCAAACCAAGTGCCTGCACGGTGGTAGGTTCATCAGCCAAAAAACAAACAAACAAAACCCGGACTGGGGTGCCTGGGTGGCTCAGGGGGTTAAGCCTCCGCCTTCGGCTCGGGTCATAGTCCCAGGGTCCTGGGATCGAGCCCCGCATCGGGCTCTCTGCTCAGTGGGGAGCCTGCTTCCCCCTCTCTCTCTGCCTGCCTCTCTGCCTACTCGTGATCTCTGGCTGTCAAATAAATAAATAAAATCTTAAAAAAAAAAAACAAACCCGGATTACTCTCATTAGTAAGAGGGACTGTGCTGTTGCACTCATTTCCATATGAGAGAACAGATTCCCATTGAGCTTCTGCCATTTGCCAAAGTTACTTGGCTCAGCAGGAGCTGAGCGGTGGGCGCTAACCCCTTCCATCTCATTTCAAAGCCCTCCCTCTTCCCACCTGACCACATGTTGCAGCCCCTTGGCGAGAGCTGTTACGCTGTGCTCAACTACTAATCCCCACTGAATGTAACTGTATTGAATGCGATTTAGCTGGTTGTGAACACAGATGATCCCAGCAAATACTCCTCGACTAGAAACGTGTTACTGATCGATATTCAGCGTCTGAGTCCGACGGGAAAGAGAGGAAAAGGACATGAGAACGAGATAGGCCGTCAGACGGGACAGATGCCATCAACCTGGCTGGAAACCACTTTCCAAGCCTTGAGCCCTAACTGAGGCCCAGCTGCTCTCTCCTTCTCAGGCTTCCTGGCTAAGCCTGTGCACACACCATTCCTTCTGCCTGAAACAGCCTTCCCTCCCTTCTGTGCTTGACAAGTTTTCTCACTTTGGTTACAACACCTCTACCTCAGAAAGCTTCTTCCTCAGAGAGGCCTCCTCCTCCTCAGGAAAGTCTTTTCCTCGAGAATGCCTCCTCCTCACACAGGCCTCCTCAGGCAGACCTCCTCCTCAGACAGGCCTCCTCCTTGGACAGGTCACCTCCTCAGATAGACCTCCTTCTCAGACAGGCCTCCTCCTGCTCAGGAAGGTCTTCTCAAGAATGCCTCCCCCTCAGACAGGCGACCTCCTCGGACAGACCTCCTCTTCAGACAGGCCTCCTCCTGCTCAGGAAGGTCTTCTCCTCAAGAAGCCCTCCTCCTCAGGAGGGCCTCCTCACCTCACATTACTTAATGATCAGTGTCCCCGCGACGCTCTATTCTTAGCTTTGAACCAGAACTTACTATCTTATACTAGAAAATATTTTTGTCTGCAAGTCTCTTTTCCTCCAGACTAAAACTTCTTTAAGGGAATGAAGCTAATGCTGTTTGTTTTTTGCATTTCTAGGGCCTCACTAAATGACCATGGGACATGGAGTAGGATGGAGTAGGGCTGGATGAGGTATTTGTCGAGTAAATGAAGTCATCTTGTCCATTTTTCCATGTTGAAGTTCAACCAAGCATTGCATTTTCTATTTTGGTTTTATATGTACCGCATGCTTCTCCATAGAAGACACACTCCAAACCCTAATAAATATTCCTTGCTGGCTGTGTTCCACCACTGTAGCCTGCCTGCCATCCCCACAGAAAGAGCTACAGTATGGGGACCACCTTGCCCTGCATCCAAGAAAAAACAAAATGATTCAGCACTTCCACAGCAAGCACCCGAGATGCAAATGTTTCAAAAAATAGACCAAAAGCCAAACTGAACAAAAACACCAGGCAGAGAAAAAAGTGCTACATGTATGCCCAGGCATGCCCTGAAGACTTCTGCTGACATAACACTTAGGGATCCCATGCAAAAGGGGAACCGTGAAGATGCTTCTAGATACCGTCCCTACACACGTACTCCTTGAGAACAGCAAGAAGGTTTGCCGAAGATGCAAGACAATCTGTGATAGGACGACTGCTAGATATTTATTAAGTACCTACTGTGTGCCAGACAGGTGCTAGGCATTATCACCTTGCTGACCTCACTGCGTTCCCAGCACTCAGCTGAAGTAGGTTGTTACTTCTGTTTCACCAGGGCTCAAACGAGGTAACTGAGGCCCAGCATTTATGGTTTATACAAATCCAATGGCACATGGGAAGAGCACAGGTTTGATCCCTGATCTCTCTGATTCTCAGGCACACTGTCTGCTACCCACACCCAGGTACGTGCAAACATTGGTTAACAAGGCTTGCTAGGGTTGTCGGCGTGGACAGGACGCTCAAAGCTCGCCTGATAGCAGCCCTAAGGGAACGGGGGAAGGGAGCCCCATTTTTATTCCTTGAGGTGAACCTGGCTCTGCCATGTCACTCGCTGCCTCCTGGGGCACCTCTGGGTCATGGCACTGAGCCTGGGTGCCCTCACCATCCGTGTCCAGCTGGACCCCAAGTGCAGCTCAGACCTGTCCTGCATGATGCGTTAGGAATTACCAGTGGTGACACTGCTGTTGGGGAACAGCACTGACCTGCCTTACTTAAAAGGTGGGCATGGGGTGACTTCCCACAAGGACCTCAGGAGTGAGTAGTCACTTCCATGTTCCCTAAGGGAAATATATATCCTTCCCCTCCCCAGCTGGCATGTACATCTGGGCGGTGTCTCCATGAAGGTTTGGAAATGCAAACCCCCTCAGGAAAGCTGGCTCCTACACTCAGCTGAGGTGTAGATGACAGATACCAAGGCTCTCCCAAGATGGGGCTGGGGGAGGGGAAGAGACAGCTACACGAAGGGGGGAATAATCAACCTCCTATAGACAGAAAATGATGCAAAAGGTAAGTAGTTGCAGGTTCGTGCAGAATAATGTTCTGAAAAACATGGGCTGGGGATCGGAGGGCCCAGGATACCATTCCTGTTGGACCAACTATTAGCTGGCTGTAGGTCTTGGACGAGTCAATCGGACCTTTCC
>RCUC01172137.1:0-13058 GCA_003697995.1 Taxidea taxus jeffersonii
CCCAGGGTGACACACCGCTTCCCAAGGCAGGCCCTCCCACTTGGGATCTCTGGTATCTTGCCCTCCCTTCTCTCCCTGGAGCGCTTAGGATCACTGTTGTGACTCTGGTCTTCTAGAGGAACGCCGGGTCCCCAAACTTCGGTGTTCAGGAGGCAGGATCAGCAGCTGGAGCCTCCTGTGCTGTCCATGTGGAGGGACCGGGAGGGGGAACTGTGCATGTGGCACCCAGCAGGGCCCACCACAGCGGTGCCGGGCTGTCCTCGGGCCAGTTGTCAGAGCCCGCCTGCCGAGGGCCCCAGGACATTCAGGTACATTTTCCCAGGCAGGCAGCAGGCCCGCCTCAAACACCACCATCCTTAACAGGCCTTGGGTGAAATGGCCCTTGCGTATCCCCCCACCCCCCAACCTCCTTTTTTTAAAATAAAGGTATCTATTTGAAAGTAAGGCTGATTGAGGGGCGCCTGGGTAGCTCAGTCAGTTAAGCGTCTGACTCTTGGTCTCCGCGCAGGTCATGATCTCAGGGTCACGAGATCCAGCCCCACTTAGGGATCTGTGCTCAGCACAGTGTCTGCTTGAGTTTCTTTCTCCCTCTCCCTCTGCCCCTCCCCGCTTTCTCTCTCTCTTTCTAAAATGAATAAAATCTTTTTAAAAAAAATAAAGCAAGGCTCACTGAGGCAAAACTTAGAGTGAAATTCACCCTCCTTGGTGTCCAGTTCTGTGAATTTTGACAAACATTTGTAGTTGTATAAACACCACTGCAATCAATGTTTCATCTCCCAGCCCCAGGACCAGTCAGCCTCTGCTTTGCTCCCCTTGCCTGCAGTTTGCTCCCCCGCCATGGTGCTGTACTTCCTTGATTCCCCTTCTACGCCCTTACACCCCCACCCGGATTGCGGTCTCCGAGCTCATAATGTACTCTCTCTCTCAGAACCCCTCACTCAGGACGCCCCGAGAAGCTCGCCCGGCCCCTCTACCACCCCCAGACTCGTGAAAGCACCCGGCCGCGTCTGCAGCTCCTCACTGGAGCCGGTAAAAGCTGCCTCTCCTCCCCTAATAAACTCTAGACCCCGTGCAGACTGGAACGTGGGGGTTTTACTGGTCACATTTTCCCTAGAACGGAGAAGATGCTCAGCCAAAGATTGTTGAATTAATGAAAACCCGTAGAGAAAAGGAGCTGTCTCCGGCCTTCAGCGCCCCACTCGGCGCCTCAGCTTTGGGCATGCGCAGATGAGATGGCCAGAGTCAGGCCCCGGGAAATGGGATCCCGACCACAGGACTGGTCTCCTTCTCCTGGCCCCGGGACCTCTGACAGTGATCAGGTAGGGATGTCTGTGGTCCGCTCCCTCCGACAACCACATTTTCAGGGCACCTCACCCATCCCCAAGCTGGAAACCGGGAGTTTCTCTGGAGTCCCCTTTCTCCCTCATGTCTCTGTCCCCTCTCCTGACCACTCCCAGATTGTGTCCAACTCCAGCCGGATCCAGCAGGACCCCTACCTAAACCTCAGGCGGCCCTTTACCTTGACCATGTCCTTGCCTCAAGCACCACCTCTCCCTGCCAGCCCCGCCCTGTCCTCCCATCACTTCACCGGTCTGCAGTTCCCCAAATCGGCCTTTTCACGCCTCGGGCCTCTGTGAGTGCTCAGCATACCCGGGGCCAGGTGTTCATAAGGCTTTACCGGATGAACCTGAGCGCATCCTGGTCCACGGACCCTGCTCGGCTCTTGCTTTTCTCCAAAGCCCCTTCGCAGACAGCAGTTTGCATCTTTCTGTGTGTACTATTACCAGCTGCCAGCTCAGGCGCCACACCCCTGCACCCCGGCACATAGGAGGTGCCCCGTGAGTGTGTGCTGTGGACGGTCCTGTGTCTCCCCGAGATGTCCAGCCTTTTCTGGGCGCTCCCAGTGCTCTCCTCCCCTCCCCTCTGGTCAGCTCCAGGGTCCCTTCCTCTGGAAGGCCTGCCCTGTGCCGCCTGCTGGGCACAATAAAACTGCTTTTCTCAGTCCCCAGGGCTTCCAAAGCGGCATCAGTTAGTTGTTTGGGCAGATAGGCTGGGCGCCCGCAGGACGGAACCACTTACTGCTCTGAGCACACGTGGTTTACACAGTCGGATGCTCGATAAACGAGAGTGAATTTAGAACTAGTGACCCAGGGGCAGACTGTTGCTCCCTGCCGCCCCCAAACTGTGAACTCACTACCCGCCCTGGAAGCCCTAGGAAGGACCACCTCGCCTCGCCAGGACGGCCCTGCTCGCAGCACGCATTGACAATCTATATCCTGATTTGATAATAAGTCACGAGAAGCCCGGGGACCTAGACACCGCCATGAAGAAACAGGGGCGTCTGGGGGAAGTTTTCACTTCTTGCATCTCTTTCGCCCGCGGGGCCAAGACAGAATCCCGAGCTGGAAAAGCCTGCTGGTTCCCGAGCAAGATCCGCAGCAGCCCGAGGGCGTGCCCAGGGCTGGGGTCCGGGCCGGGAGGGGCGGGGCGGGGCCTGCGCCGGGGCGGGGCGGGGCGGGGCGCGCGTCCCAGGCCGGGTGGCGGCGGCCGCAGCAGGCGGGAGCACTCGGGCAGAGCCATGCCGGCTGCGCGCGTGGAGTACGTCGCGCCCTGGTGGGTTGCGTGGCTGCACAGCGTCCCGCACCTGGGCCTGCGCCTGCAGCCGGTGGACAGCGCGTTCAACCCCCGCGATGAGAGTTACCGGGAGGTGAGTGCGCGCCGCCCGGACCCCGGCCACGGCCGGCGCCCCAAGTTCCCGCACCACCCCCTCCCGACCCGCCTCCCACCCTGCCCCGCAGTCTCGTCACCCTTCTCCCTTTCTCCCCCGGGACTCTTGGCCCAGGCGCTCCCGTCTGGGAACCTTGTGGGCCGGGAAAGCTAGAAAGATGGGAGTTCTGCCAGCGATGGGGAACGGGGAGGAGGAAGGGCGCGGGGGCTGCGTGCGAGGCGCGGGGGCCGAGCGCCGGGGGAGGGGGGGTTTGTGCCTGTGCCCGGGTAATTCCCTCGCGCGAGCTGCGGGGATGCCAGGGGCGCCTCGGGCTTTCTTCCGTCTGCGGTTCCAGGACGGGCGCTCTCTTTACGGGTATCTGCGGCCTGGGAGAAGTTTGAGCAGAAACGGACTGGTCTCCGAGTTCGACTCCGCAGCCCCCCTCCTCCCCAGTCCCTGCCCGCAGGGTGGGAGCCGCTGGCAGCACCTCTGCCTGGGCCTCTCCTGGACGGCTGCAGGGCTGGGGGAGGCGGCTGCGTGGGGGGTAGGGGTGACTAACCTCTGGTGCGCCCAGAGCCCACAGCCACATGTGGAGATCTGGGGGAAGGGACGTGTCTCCAGTCAGCCCCTTCTCACCCCAGCCTCACCCTTCTCAGTACGTACAACACAGAACAAGGCCCTGGATTTCTGGGGTCCTGGCTTCTTGGCCAGCCACTCCCCTCATCCTTGCACTCTGCCCTTTCCTTGCTCCTCTGGCCCTTCTCTCTGCCATTTCTGTACTCCCGCTGGGGGAGGGGCTCCCCAGACCTCCCAGCCCGGCCGAGCTTAAGGTTGCCCCAGCCTCCTGAGGTCTGGGCAAGCCTGCTCCAGCCCCTGAGTCAGTTCACCGTTGGGTCAAAGATTCAGGCCGAAAAGCCCAGAACGGGACCCATTTGTTGAGAGCTACCGGCCCATGTTGGGACTTTGACCCCTTGTGGCCTCTGCCTGCAGAGTGTCAGGTTCTTGGACACGATCTGCCCCTGTGGGGCAGGTTGGGGCAGAGCTGGGCCTCTCCTGAGTCCCGAGAGGCTGAGGAGGAGGCTGAGCTGGGAGTCAGCTGTTAGCCTTCCCCGACCACCCCTTTCTTCTGCAGGGCTCAGGATCCTGACCGGGCAGGGCTTGCAGTGCACCTTATGCGGAGTCTAATAATAGCCCTTAGTGTCCCTGTCAACCTCAGGCCCCAGGCACAAGGTGCCTGCCCTTCCGGAAAGAGGAGAAAATCGGGACCCCTTCCTGCTGTCCGAGAGGCAGTTGGGTGGGTTAGCCTGGCTCTCTCCTCATCTGTGTCTGCCCCTCCCGCTCCCAGGGCTCTGCCCATGGAAGTCTGCGTTCCCTGAGAATGCGGCCGCCTGGGGATAGCTCCAGGGAATCTTCCGCTCCCAATGAATGCATGAAAAGAGGCGGATATGATTTCTGAGACAGCTGTGTTGTTGGGGTGTGTGTGTGTGTGTGTGCGCACATGTGTGTGTGTGTGCCCCTGTCTGTTGATGTGTCCCCAACCCTGCCCCCCAGATTCTGTACTGGGGGGCAGGGAAGGTCTCCAGCCATAATTTTCTTCTCTCCACGGGAGGAAATCTAAACTGGCTGGGTCAAGAAGACCTCCAGATGCCCGAGGGGTGGTAGTAGGGCACTCCCCCACCCCTGTGACACCCAGAGACAGCACCTGTCCCACCAGCAGCTGTGGCGGGGCTGGAGCGGGGGGAGCTGCACCTCCCCCACCCACTCAGTCCCCTGGAGAGGTGGCAGCTGAGCCAGAGGGACCCGCTCACAGTCCCTGCCCCTCTCCTCTCAGGGTGTAGCCTCTGGCACACGGTGCTGGGCATCGGATGACTCCAGAAGGCATCCCCTTCCTTTGGGTCCCTGTTCCTGGGCAGCCGGACCATGACTCTGGGTATTAGTTAAGGGGGCTCCTGCTTGGTTAAGTCCTCCTGTTGTCTGACCATGGGTCCCTCTTGGAAGCTCCCTTCCTCCCAGTTGGCAGGCCAGTTAACATCGTGGATGGGGCACCTTCTGCTGTCAGTCATCTGAGTACTTAGCAAACATGATTGAGGCCAAATGTTGTGCCAGACTGGGATCACGTGATAACCAAGGCTGCCCAAGGCTCTGACAGCTGAGTAGGTGAGGCTGGGGCTCTGCTCTCTGCCGGTCTTGGGTTGGAATCCCTGTTTTATCACTTACTGTGTGTCATGGCAGGTGTCCAAACCTTTCTGAGCCGCATTTCCCTCATCTGCAAGTATTAAACGAGACTTTCATGCAATGTGCTTAGTACCTAGAGGGTCCCAGAGCTCGTGGTAGGACCTGTGATACAAACCATTAGACGGGCTGCCCTTGGGGTTCAGTAATGTGTCCAGCGACAGTACTCTGTATCGGGCGATACAGAGGGAAGAGATTTTCTTCTACAGACACTGATCAGAGTAGAACTAACCCATGCCCCCAAGTGTCCAAATTAACGACACCGGCTTGTGGGCATGTGCGTGTGCGCGCTCACCAGACTCAGTGGGGATGGAAAGGGGCAGGTGCAGTCCCCGAGGAGAACTCAGAAGGGACAAGCTGTGCAGGGATCTGGAAGAAAAAGGGGGTCCTACAAGAGTGGAAATGATAGACGAGCAGCTTGCCTAGTGGCCCAGAATATCCTGAGCAGATTCAGCTCCCAGAACGTTCCTGCGGAAGCAGGGGTTCCCACTCACTGTCTTCATTCTTGGGGAGCAATGCAAGCCCACCGTGTTTGGTCCTTTCACCACCCCCCCGCAGTGGACTTGACCCTGTACCCCCAGCTCTAGGTTGTGTGTGCAGAGGGGAAGCAGCCCAGACCTCCCAGCGTGAGTTTTTCACCTTGGATGGGGGAGGCATAGAAATGGAGAGAGCCATCCCCATCAAGGAGAGTAGGAAAGGACCCAGTAAGTTAGGGGGTCTAAAGCATATGACCGGCCCCCAGCTGGCCAGGTGTCCACAGCAAGGACCTCTGGCCCTGCACCCAGCTGTGACTCTCCTAGAACAAGCCACTGGAGTTCCCACCTCCAGCTGCCCGCACCACCCCGCTTCCCCCCCCGACGGCGGAGAGACCAGGCGCTGAGAAATGAATGTACTTAAACTCCAAAATGCTGTGCAGATGTTAGCAGCTGCCTCTGTCGAATGCAAGCGCCACACAGGGTTTCCTGTTCCCCGGCTCCTTTCCGGCTTCCGTAGACCAGCCGTTCTTTGGGGACACGCGTGACGAGATAGAGGAGATGTTTTTAACTTTTTACGTTTAGACGTGTATTTTCATGTGTTAACTGGGTGGTTCAGCTCCTAGGCTCCCCAGAGTCCCGAGTGTGTGTCCTCAGGCCAGGGGAGGGGACAGGATGGGGCTAGCCCCAGAGCCATGGGGCTCCCCCCACCCCCCTTTCTTGGGGGCAGGTTTCAGGAGGAGAGGCCAGGCTGGGAGCCCAGCCGAGGAGCCCAAGTTGGATGAGGAAGCCCCATTCATCTAGCCTGCACACTGAGTCATGGTCATCGGACAATCACGCTGTGCCCCCCTCCCCTGCTGGGGGGCCACTGGGGGGGCTTAACCCTTTCCTCCCAAGTGCTTCCAGCTCCCCTCCCTGGGGTCTCGCCTCCAGGCCAGCCCACTCTAGCTGTCTCCTGACCCCTTGGGTGGGGGTGGGGTCTCCCACCGCTGCCCCCTCCCGCGCCTAGTGCAGAACCCCTCGTGGTCAGGGGCCCCGGCGTGCAAATCAGTCAGTCCCGTCCCAGCTTGGGCCCTGGTTTCTTGCTCTGGGTTTCCCATTACAAAGTGGCAAACCAGAACTAATTGAAGTCACTGGGCTGAGGACAGAGGCAGGAGCCCAGGCCCTGCTGTGGAGCTGTGGGTGCAGTGGTGGCTCGGGGTTGGGCAGGGCGGGGAGGGGGTGGCTGCTGGGCCCTGAGGCGGTCAGCTGCTTTCCCAGCTCTGTCAGAGCAGGGGACCTGTGAGCAGAGCTCCCAGCTCCCTCGGGAAGAGAGGGTTACTCTCCCCAACCCCCACCTGCCACGCACATGGGGACTCGCAGTGTTCATTAGGGGCAGGAACATAATTGCCTATTAGAGGCTGGCAGGTGACACCAAGGTGGTGGAGGGGGGCTCTGCTATTTGGGCTACTGCTCCCTCTACCCTCCTAACTCCTTCCTCCTCCTCCTCCCCGTTCCCCAACTTCCTCCTTTCCTTCCCTGCCCCCCAAACCTGCCCCCGCCCTTATCACCCAGCACCGGTGCTGGGGAGAGATCCAGAGGGGAACTGCTAACCCAAAACCCCCATTGGGCTTCCCAGGCCTGGCCTCTCCCGGGAGGGACTTGCACCTGCTTGAGGCCCGCGGCCCAGGTGGGGAGGCCGCGCTCTCGGGGCTGGGCTGGCGGGGGGCCGAGGGGGCTCTGAGAGCACGGAGTAGGGGAGCCACCACACAGACGGAGGGCAGCAGCTGGCCGAGCTCTGGGGGGACTGACAGCACCAGCCCTCTTGGCGGTGCTTCCTCACCGGGTGGGAACACATGGCATAGTCCTAGATTCTCGTGTTTGGGGAAAGACTGGGGCTGTCCAGACCAGCTGGAAGTCCAGGGTAGCTAGGAGGAGGTCTGGACGCAAACCACTCTCTAGCGTATACAAAAGGTCTGTCTGGGGTTTTGTTGTTTTGTTGCCTTTTTTTTTTTTTTTTTTAATTTTATTAGGAGCAACTTGTAGAAAAGTGCATGTTCTTTTTTTTTTTTAATTTGAAATTTTTTTTTTAAGATTTTATTTATTTGAGGGGCGCCTGGGTGGCTCAGTGGGTTAAAGCCTCTGCCTTCGGCTCAGGTCATGGTCTCAGGGTCCTGGGATCGAGCCCCGTATCGGGCTCTCTGTTCAGCAGGGAGCCTGCTTCCCTTCCTCTCTCCCTACTTGTGATCTCTATCAAATGAATAAATAAAATTAAAAAAAAAGATTTTATTTATTTGAGACAGAGAGAGAGCACAAGGGGGCAGGCAGAGGGAGAGGGAGAAGCAGACTCCCCACTGAGCAGGGAGTGTGACGCGGGACTTGATGCCGGGACTCCAAGATCATGACCTGAGCCGAAGGCAGACGCTTAACCAACGGAGCCCCCCAGGTGCCCCAGAAAGTGCAGTTTTTAAAAAAATATTTTATTTATTTGAGAGACAGAGAGAGCATGAGAGAGAAGGTCAGAGGGAGAAGCAGACTCCCCATGGAGCTGGGAGCCTGAGGCGGGACTTGATCCCGGGACTCCAGGATCATGACCTGAGCCAAAGGCAGTCGCTAAACCAACTGAGCCACCCAGACGCCCCAGAAAGTGCAGTTTTAAGTGTCCACCTGAATATGTGCATGAGAAACCATCCCGATCCCCCAGGAGCCCCTCACAGTCCGTCCCTTTGCAGAGGTGTTTTCCTGTGCGCACCTGTCACTCACTGTAGGCGGGCTTCTCTGACTGTGCCGTATGTCTGCCGTCTGGCTTGTGTCCCTCACCCTCCCGTCTGTGAGATCACCCGCGCCGCCGTTGTGGCCGTGGCTTTCTTCCCGTGGCTGCGTGGTATTCCTGCTTTTGACGATGGCGCGTTGCATGTGTCTATTCTTTTATCCGTGGACGCTTGTGTCCTCTCTGCTCTGGGGCTGTTACCAGGATATTGAGCTGCTGGGAACATTCAGGGATGTATCCTGGGGGGGACACCGGCCTCTTTTCTGTAAGGTAAATGACCAGGCGTGGCCTTGCTGGCTTGTGGGGCAGGCGTGTTGCGTAGTGATTGGCCTATTAGTCAGGGGGTCCCTGGGTTTTAGCAGAGGGGTCTTGGGGGCCTGCACAAGGGTGGCCAGGACACAGCCTGGCATGTCTGTCCCCTCCTCAGTCAGAGGAGGCCCTGGAGAGTGGGGTTCTGCTAAGTGAGTCTTTGGAGAAAAGCTTAAGCTTATAGAAAAGGTTTGAGAAAGTCTCTGGACGCTCCTCCCTCAGACTTGTGGGACACCGACCTCCTGGGATCATCTCTAGACGTCCATTTGGGCCCAGAACGAGGCTTGAGACCCTGCATTTCTGACAAGGTTCTGCATTCCAAGAGCTGGCCTACCGTGCCGGGGCGGTGAACTTCACTTTGAGTAGCGAGCACCTGTCACCCGTCTCTTCGTCCTCCTTGGCCATCTTCACCTTGGCCATCTTCACCTTGGCCTGGGGCTCCAGGGCGCTCCGGTGAGGGGGTGTGGGGGCAGGAAGGTGGCGGCTCCTTTCCACCTTCTCAGCAGGGTTGGGGGCCTCCTGCCCCGGTCACAGCACAAGCCCAGTGCTCCAGGCTGAGAGCCCTGGCCCCGCCACACTGTGAGGACATCAGGGACACTTCCGCTGGGCTCATGTGTCCGGGTCCACTGGGGGCAGCCGCGCTGCTGATGGGGGGAGGCGAAGCCACGCCACGCACCTCCACCATCCCCGCTCCCAAATGAGCCACCTCTCCGGCCCTCTTCAGGGCTGTCCCTGCCACTTGGGCCATGAGACTAAGAAGCCTGCAGGTCCGGGCGACTGGAGGAGCAGGTTGAATCAGGGCTCCGAAGGCCAACCCGAGCCCTCATAGACCTGGGACAGGACAGGGCGGACCCAGCAGGTGCCTCACCACAGTGAGGCTCTGCCCCGTGCCCCCCACCCCCCAAAAACGACCCCGGCCTGAGGACTGCAGACTCTAGCCTCTTTTTCATGGCTGTCTCCTCTGTCCCTGTGTGTGTGGTCTGACACAAGTCTGGTCTCCCTCTTAGACCGGGAGGTCCCAGCATCTGACGACTCTGCCTCACCACCACCAGCACCGGGTTCCCCAAAACACGCTCCCACCCCAGTAAGCCCAGACTAGAGTGCCGGGGGCTGTGGAGCCGGAATCACCGGCGGGCACGTGGGGAGCAGGGTGAGGCTGACTGACGGCCAGGTCCAGCCCTGGCTGGCGGCCACCAACCCTGGTGCCATCTGGTGTCCATCTGGCTGAATCGGGAGACTGGAGGGCAGGGGGGGGGTGCCTCCAGGCCCCCTGGCAGACAGCAGCTCGCCTTGCAAGACCCCGAGGTGCTCTGCTGGCCTGAGACAGCACCTCTTGCCCTCTCCAGAACTGGGGGCTTGGCTGCTTCCCCTGGCCTGTGGGGGACGTCTCTCGGTCTCCGGCTTCAGTGAAAGGGACCCATGGTACATGTTCTGACTCCCTCCTGCTCCCCGCCCCCCAGCCTTCCAGCCCAGACCTGCCTTCTTGTTGCTCTGGAGGGACCCCAGTATCTAGAACAAGGCCCAGAGGAAGCGGGTGCGCCAGGCATCCCTTCCTGGCCCTGTCCCAGGTTCCTCTCAGCTTCCAAAACATCCTGCCCAGACCCGGTGTCCTCCAGGAGGCCGCGACCCCAGACCCTCGTGGATGTCCCTCCCCTTGTCTGTCCCGCAGCCACGCGGCTCACCACCCACAGCTGCCGGCTGGCGGTTCCTGCCCCGTCTCTTGAATGGCTCAGAGGGGCTCATCAGGCAGGGCCTGGCCCAGATCGTAAACCACCAGCCGGGGCCCACCCTCGAGCTGCTCCTTCTCCTTCACCTCTGCCTCAGCAGCCCAGACTGCATCCACTGTCCTCCCGGCCTCTGCCCACCCTGTCCGCATGGAAGTACCTTCTGCCCCCGCGCCCCTGCCCAGCCTGAGCACCAGGCATGGTGTGTTCCAGAGGAGGAGGAGGGGGGAAGGGCAGAGGAGGGGCTGGAGGCTCCCACAGTCTCAGGGGGAGCTCGGGGCCCCAGCACGGGGTGCTTCTCGAACCCCACCGTGGGACCGAGTTCTGACCCCGGGCCTCTCCTCTTCAGTCACTGCTGTTCCTGGGGCTGCTGGCCGCCATCTGCCTGGGCCTCAACCTCATCATCCTCACGACTTACGTGGTCTGCGTGTGCTGCTGCAGGCAGGACGAGGCCGTGCAGACCAAGCGGCGGGACTCCTGCTGTGTCACCTGGACGGCCGTGCTGGCCGGGCTCGTCTGCTGGTGGGTGTCCCTCTGCACTGGGCTTGGTGTGTGGCTGGGGGGGGTCTCCAGTGCCCACAGTGGGGGGACATCAGGAATACAGTGGGCCTGACCGTCAGGGTCTTCCTGCTGGTCAGCCTGGACCGTGACACCCCTTCCTCTCCCTCTGCCTGCAGCCCTCCCGCCCCCTACTCCAGGGGCTCCTCTGCTGTCTGGCCACATTCTCCTGCCCAAGCACTGGGTACTATGACGGCAGAGGCTTTCCCAGGGTGAAAGCTGTCCCTTTCCCCGCCCAGTAGCAGGAGTCAGATGGGTGGGGTGGTGATGGGGGGTCTCCCCAGTGTGCCTGTGCCCCGGTGCAGTGCTGGTCAACCTGGCGGGGGCAGGCCTAGCAGACCCAGACAGCCTTCCTGGACAGAGGGGGATGTCGGCCGTTTGCGTCCTGGGACCTTCCTGGCTGCTCTGTGAGGTCAGAGAAAATTCGACTACAGTCTCCATCAAGTCCATTCTTCTCACGAGATCAGTAGCTCTTAGTGCCATCCTCTGGGCCCTCTTTGCTCTGGACAGCGAATAGGGTTCCTAACCCCATGTGAGAGCCCACATTGCCCAGATAGGAGCCGCACGCTTGCTGGCTCTGTTTTCCGGAGGTTGTGTTGTTCTTGTTCTCATGTCTACAGAGGTTTTTCCAGAAGCCTCAGATCCTGCTGTGAGATGCTCCTGGGGATGGTCACTCTCGAGGGGTAGAGACCTCCTTGCTAAGTGTCCATTGCATCCGAGATCCCGCAGCGGGACTTGGCCGTCTGTCTGGGCAGCGGGATGGCGCGGCACAGCGGTGCTGGGAGTGAAGACGCCTGGGCTGTTAGCCTCACTTCGCTCCTGTGGTTTCTTCTCCATTAGCGCACGCTCCCATCCTGTCCTGCCTGCTGCATAAGGGTCACCTAAGCCAAGATAGGAAGGAGCCGGAAGCAGCATCGCAGTTGTGCCAAAGCGCTGAGCGCTAGGGCTGGGTGGAGGGCGGGGGGTGGACAGGCTGCCGGGTCCTAAATCATAAACAGAAAGGAAGGAGTTCTAGTCAGCCGTTCAAAGACAAGTCTGACTCCAGCAGAGAGGAGCTCCCACGAAGTAACTGGAATAAAAGCCTCCTGCCGGCGGTGGGCAGGGAGAGACAGGAGACAGCGAAGCAGTCAGTAGTGCCTTCTACACGGCGAGCCCTCTCCATGTGAACTCAGATTTTTTTTCAAAAAAGCTGCAAATGACAGAAGAATACTTTGGAACGGTAAGAATGACTTTGGAGGGCCAGTTCCAGTAAGTAATAATTACCGGCCGTTTCAGGAAAACTCAGAACAGAAGGAACACATGTGGCATGATTCATTCTCCAAAATTCTACAGGCTGCTTGCACCAGGCAAGCGCGAGTCCGCGGGAAGCCCAGGCACTAATTCTGCCTTCTGTGGTTCTTGGTGTATTGGGAGAGGCAGAGAATCACACATTTGATTTGAGTAATTACAAACTAAGGAGTAAGTTTGGAGGAAAGGAAGCAGCATAAAGCCGATGGCATACTTGAGTCGGGCATTCCTGGGTCACGGGCACCAAGATCCATAGGATGACCAGGCAAAGGTGGGGGCAGGGTAGGAGGAGATACTTAAGGCAGAAGAAAGAGGAGTGTGTGCAAAGGCCCTGTGGCAGGAGGGAGCACAGGACATTTAAAGGAACTGAAAGAAGCTAGTGTGGCTAGAGCAGAGAGAGCAGGTGAGGGGGCTGGGGTGGGGCTGCTACATGGGGTCTTGGGGATCAGCCATAAGTGGAATGGTCACCAGTCATCTTGGCTGGAGTTGTGCTCAGTTCAGAATGAGCTGGGGGGAGAGTCAGGGAAAGGGAGTAGAAAAGGCAGAAGTAGAGGGAGACCAGGGGAGATTGGGGGGGATCGGGAGGACTTGTTGAGCTCTGACAGTAAGGATCCTGGAGAAGAGGGGAGATTCAATCCATAGAAGAAAGTCCCAACGGCAGGTTCCCCAGACAGTCAGTGGTATAGGAGGAGAGCTCCTTGTGCCCCTCTCTGTGGGAAACAGAATTTTATACCTGGGAAAGATACTCTGTCTTTCCCCTCAAACAGAATGGTCTTTGTGGCCCAGGCAGGACCGATGATGCCTGGGAGGTCCTCATTAAACAGCCAGGGCGATTTCCGGTCTTGAAAGACCAGGTGCCCTCCTGGGCCAGCTCCAATAAGCCCAGACTAGGGGCAGGTAAAAAATGAGAATACCTCCAGGCTCAAAAACAGGGCAAGGGATGGAAAGGTTTTGGCTTGACGCTGAATCCTCAGAAAACACTAGATCAGGACACAGAGAACTAGAGGAGGTTATAGAGA
>RCUC01172138.1:0-13043 GCA_003697995.1 Taxidea taxus jeffersonii
CCCAGGGTGACACACCGCTTCCCAAGGCAGGCCCTCCCACTTGGGATTTCTGGTATCTTGCCCTCCCTTCTCTCCCTGGAGCGCTTAGGATCACTGTTGTGACTCTGGTCTTCTAGAGGAACGCCGGGTCCCCAAACTTCGGTGTTCAGGAGGCAGGATCAGCAGCTGGAGCCTCCTGTGCTGTCCATGTGGAGGGACCGGGAGGGGGAACTGTGCATGTGGCACCCAGCAGGGCCCACCACAGCGATGCCGGGCTGTCCTCGGGCCAGTTGTCAGAGCCCGCCTGCCGAGGGCCCCAGGACATTCAGGTACATTTTCCCAGGAAGGCAGCAGGCCCGCCTCAAACACCACCATCCTTAACAGGCCTTGGGTGAAATGGCCCTTGCGTATCCCCCCACCCCCCAACCTCCTTTTTTTAAAATAAAGGTATCTATTTGAAAGTAAGGCTGATTGAGGGGCGCCTGGGTAGCTCAGTCAGTTAAGCGTCTGACTCTTGGTCTCCGCGCAGGTCATGATCTCAGGGTCACGAGATCCAGCCCCACTTAGGGATCTGTGCTCAGCACAGTGTCTGCTTGAGTTTCTTTCTCCCTCTCCCTCTGCCCCTCCCCGCTTTCTCTCTCTCTTTCTAAAATGAATAAAATCTTTTTAAAAAAAATAAAGCAAGGCTCACTGAGGCAAAACTTAGAGTGAAATTCACCCTCCTTGGTGTCCAGTTCTGTGAATTTTGACAAACATTTGTAGTTGTATAAACACCACTGCAATCAATGTTTCATCTCCCAGCCCCAGGACCAGTCAGCCTCTGCTTTGCTCCCCTTGCCTGCAGTTTGCTCCCCCGCCATGGTGCTGTACTTCCTTGATTCCCCTTCTACGCCCTTACACCCCCACCCGGATTGCGGTCTCCGAGCTCATAATGTACTCTCTCTCTCAGAACCCCTCACTCAGGACGCCCCGAGAAGCTCGCCCGGCCCCTCTACCACCCCCAGACTCGTGAAAGCACCCGGCCGCGTCTGCAGCTCCTCACTGGAGCCGGTAAAAGCTGCCTCTCCTCCCCTAATAAACTCTAGACCCCGTGCAGACTGGAACGTGGGGGTTTTACTGGTCACATTTTCCCTAGAACGGAGAAGATGCTCAGCCAAAGATTGTTGAATTAATGAAAACCCGTAGAGAAAAGGAGCTGTCTCCGGCCTTCAGCGCCCCACTCGGCGCCTCAGCTTTGGGCATGCGCAGATGAGATGGCCAGAGTCAGGCCCCGGGAAATGGGATCCCGACCACAGGACTGGTCTCCTTCTCCTGGCCCCGGGACCTCTGACAGTGATCAGGTAGGGATGTCTGTGGTCCGCTCCCTCCGACAACCACATTTTCAGGGCACCTCACCCATCCCCAAGCTGGAAACCGGGAGTTTCTCTGGAGTCCCCTTTCTCCCTCATGTCTCTGTCCCCTCTCCTGACCACTCCCAGATTGTGTCCAACTCCAGCCGGATCCAGCAGGACCCCTACCTAAACCTCAGGCGGCCCTTTACCTTGACCATGTCCTTGCCTCAAGCACCACCTCTCCCTGCCAGCCCCACCCTGTCCTCCCATCACTTCACCGGTCTGCAGTTCCCCAAATCGGCCTTTTCACGCCTCGGGCCTCTGTGAGTGCTCAGCATACCCGGGGCCAGGTGTTCATAAGGCTTTACCGGATGAACCTGAGCGCATCCTGGTCCACGGACCCTGCTCGGCTCTTGCTTTTCTCCAAAGCCCCTTCGCAGACAGCAGTTTGCATCTTTCTGTGTGTACTATTACCAGCTGCCAGCTCAGGCGCCACACCCCTGCACCCCGGCACATAGGAGGTGCCCCGTGAGTGTGTGCTGTGGACGGTCCTGTGTCTCCCCGAGATGTCCAGCCTTTTCTGGGCGCTCCCAGTGCTCTCCTCCCCTCCCCTCTGGTCAGCTCCAGGGTCCCTTCCTCTGGAAGGCCTGCCCTGTGCCGCCTGCTGGGCACAATAAAACTGCTTTTCTCAGTCCCCAGGGCTTCCAAAGCGGCATCAGTTAGTTGTTTGGGCAGATAGGCTGGGCGCCCGCAGGACAGAACCACTTACTGCTCTGAGCACACGTGGTTTACACAGTCGGATGCTCGATAAACGAGAGTGAATTTAGAACTAGTGACCCAGGGGCAGACTGTTGCTCCCTGCCGCCCCCAAACTGTGAACTCACTACCCGCCCTGGAAGCCCTAGGAAGGACCACCTCGCCTTGCCAGGACGGCCCTGCTCGCAGCACGCATTGACAATCTATATCCTGATTTGATAATAAGTCACGAGAAGCCCGGGGACCTAGACACCGCCATGAAGAAACAGGGGCGTCTGGGGGAAGTTTTCACTTCTTGCATCTCTTTCGCCCGCGGGGCCAAGACAGAATCCCGAGCTGGAAAAGCCTGCTGGTTCCCGAGCAAGATCCGCAGCAGCCCGAGGGCGTGCCCAGGGCTGGGGTCCGGGCCGGGAGGGGCGGGGCGGGGCCTGCGCCGGGGCGGGGCGGGGCGGGGCGCGCGTCCCAGGCCGGGTGGCGGCGGCCGCAGCAGGCGGGAGCACTCGGGCAGAGCCATGCCGGCTGCGCGCGTGGAGTACGTCGCGCCCTGGTGGGTTGCGTGGCTGCACAGCGTCCCGCACCTGGGCCTGCGCCTGCAGCCGGTGGACAGCGCGTTCAACCCCCGCGATGAGAGTTACCGGGAGGTGAGTGCGCGCCGCCCGGACCCCGGCCACGGCCGGCGCCCCAAGTTCCCGCACCACCCCCTCCCGACCCGCCTCCCACCCTGCCCCGCAGTCTCGTCACCCTTCTCCCTTTCTCCCCCGGGACTCTTGGCCCAGGCGCTCCCGTCTGGGAACCTTGTGGGCCGGGAAAGCTAGAAAGATGGGAGTTCTGCCAGCGATGGGGAACGGGGAGGAGGAAGGGCGCGGGGGCTGCGTGCGAGGCGCGGGGGCCGAGCGCCGGGGGAGGGGGGGTTTGTGCCTGTGCCCGGGTAATTCCCTCGCGCGAGCTGCGGGGATGCCAGGGGCGCCTCGGGCTTTCTTCCGTCTGCGGTTCCAGGACGGGCGCTCTCTTTACGGGTATCTGCGGCCTGGGAGAAGTTTGAGCAGAAACGGACTGGTCTCCGAGTTCGACTCCGCAGCCCCCCTCCTCCCCAGTCCCTGCCCGCAGGGTGGGAGCCGCTGGCAGCACCTCTGCCTGGGCCTCTCCTGGACGGCTGCAGGGCTGGGGGAGGCGGCTGCGTGGGGGGTAGGGGTGACTAACCTCTGGTGCGCCCAGAGCCCACAGCCACATGTGGAGATCTGGGGGAAGGGACGTGTCTCCAGTCAGCCCCTTCTCACCCCAGCCTCACCCTTCTCAGTACGTACAACACAGAACAAGGCCCTGGATTTCTGGGGTCCTGGCTTCTTGGCCAGCCACTCCCCTCATCCTTGCACTCTGCCCTTTCCTTGCTCCTCTGGCCCTTCTCTCTGCCATTTCTGTACTCCCGCTGGGGGAGGGGCTCCCCAGACCTCCCAGCCCGGCCGAGCTTAAGATTGCCCCAGCCTCCTGAGGTCTGGGCAAGCCTGCTCCAGCCCCTGAGTCAGTTCACCGTTGGGTCAAAGATTCAGGCGGAAAAGCCCAGAACGGGACCCATTTGTTGAGAGCTACCGGCCCATGTTGGGACTTTGACCCCTTGTGGCCTCTGCCTGCAGAGTGTCAGGTTCTTGGACACGATCTGCCCCTGTGGGGCAGGTTGGGGCAGAGCTGGGCCTCTCCTGAGTCCCGGGAGGCTGAGGAGGAGGCTGAGCTGGGAGTCAGCTGTTAGCCTTCCCCGACCACCCCTTTCTTCTGCAGGGCTCAGGATCCTGACCGGGCAGGGCTTGCAGTGCACCTTATGCGGAGTCTAATAATAGCCCTTAGTGTCCCTGTCAACCTCAGGCCCCAGGCACAAGGTGCCTGCCCTTCCGGAAAGAGGAGAAAATCGGGACCCCTTCCTGCTGTCCGAGAGGCAGTTGGGTGGGTTAGCCTGGCTCTCTCCTCATCTGTGTCTGCCCCTCCCGCTCCCAGGGCTCTGCCCATGGAAGTCTGCGTTCCCTGAGAATGCGGCCGCCTGGGGATAGCTCCAGGGAATCTTCCGCTCCCAATGAATGCATGAAAAGAGGCGGATATGATTTCTGAGACAGCTGTGTTGTTGGGGTGTGTGTGTGTGTGTGTGTGCGCACATGTGTGTGTGTGTGCCCCTGTCTGTTGATGTGTCCCCAACCCTGCCCCCCAGATTCTGTACTGGGGGGCAGGGAAGGTCTCCAGCCATAATTTTCTTCTCTCCACGGGAGGAAATCTAAACTGGCTGGGTCAAGAAGACCTCCAGATGCCCGAGGGGTGGTAGTAGGGCACTCCCCCACCCCTGTGACACCCAGAGACAGCACCTGTCCCACCAGCAGCTGTGGCGGGGCTGGAGCGGGGGGAGCTGCACCTCCCCCACCCACTCAGTCCCCTGGAGAGGTGGCAGCTGAGCCAGAGGGACCCGCTCACAGTCCCTGCCCCTCTCCTCTCAGGGTGTAGCCTCTGGCACACGGTGCTGGGCATCAGATGACTCCAGAAGGCATCCCCTTCCTTTGGGTCCCTGTTCCTGGGCAGCCGGACCATGACTCTGGGTATTAGTTAAGGGGGCTCCTGCTTGGTTAAGTCCTCCTGTTGTCTGACCATGGGTCCCTCTTGGAAGCTCCCTTCCTCCCAGTTGGCAGGCCAGTTAACATCGTGGATGGGGCACCTTCTGCTGTCAGTCATCTGAGTACTTAGCAAACATGATTGAGGCCAAATGTTGTGCCAGACTGGGATCACGTGATAACCAAGGCTGCCCAAGGCTCTGACAGCTGAGTAGGTGAGGCTGGGGCTCTGCTCTCTGCCGGTCTTGGGTTGGAATCCCTGTTTTATCACTTACTGTGTGTCATGGCAGGTGTCCAAACCTTTCTGAGCCGCATTTCCCTCATCTGCAAGTATTAAACGAGACTTTCATGCAATGTGCTTAGTACCTAGAGGGTCCCAGAGCTCGTGGTAGGACCTGTGATACAAACCATTAGACGGGCTGCCCTTGGGGTTCAGTAATGTGTCCAGCGACAGTACTCTGTATCGGGCGATACAGAGGGAAGAGATTTTCTTCTACAGACACTGATCAGAGTAGAACTAACCCATGCCCCCAAGTGTCCAAATTAACGACACCGGCTTGTGGGCATGTGCGTGTGCGCGCTCACCAGACTCAGTGGGGATGGAAAGGGGCAGGTGCAGTCCCCGAGGAGAACTCAGAAGGGACAAGCTGTGCAGGGATCTGGAAGAAAAAGGGGGTCCTACAAGAGTGGAAATGATAGACGAGCAGCTTGCCTAGTGGCCCAGAATATCCTGAGCAGATTCAGCTCCCAGAACGTTCCTGCGGAAGCAGGGGTTCCCACTCACTGTCTTCATTCTTGGGGAGCAATGCAAGCCCACCGTGTTTGGTCCTTTCACCACCCCCCCGCAGTGGACTTGACCCTGTACCCCCAGCTCTAGGTTGTGTGTGCAGAGGGGAAGCAGCCCAGACCTCCCAGCGTGAGTTTTTCACCTTGGATGGGGGAGGCATAGAAATGGAGAGAGCCATCCCCATCAAGGAGAGTAGGAAAGGACCCAGTAAGTTAGGGGGTCTAAAGCATATGACCGGCCCCCAGCTGGCCAGGTGTCCACAGCAAGGACCTCTGGCCCTGCACCCAGCTGTGACTCTCCTAGAACAAGCCACTGGAGTTCCCACCTCCAGCTGCCCGCACCACCCCGCTTCCCCCCCCGACGGCGGAGAGACCAGGCGCTGAGAAATGAATGTACTTAAACTCCAAAATGCTGTGCAGATGTTAGCAGCTGCCTCTGTCGAATGCAAGCGCCACACAGGGTTTCCTGTTCCCCGGCTCCTTTCCGGCTTCCGTAGACCAGCCGTTCTTTGGGGACACGCGTGACGAGATAGAGGAGATGTTTTTAACTTTTTACGTTTAGACGTGTATTTTCATGTGTTAACTGGGTGGTTCAGCTCCTAGGCTCCCCAGAGTCCCGAGTGTGTGTCTTCAGGCCAGGGGAGGGGACAGGATGGGGCTAGCCCCAGAGCCATGGGGCTCCCCCCCACCCCCCTTTCTTGGGGGCAGGTTTCAGGAGGAGAGGCCAGGCTGGGAGCCCAGCCGAGGAGCCCAAGTTGGATGAGGAAGCCCCATTCATCTAGCCTGCACACTGAGTCATGGTCATCGGACAATCACGCTGTGCCCCCCTCCCCTGCTGGGGGGCCACTGGGGGGGCTTAACCCTTTCCTCCCAAGTGCTTCCAGCTCCCCTCCCTGGGGTCTCGCCTCCAGGCCAGCCCACTCTAGCTGTCTCCTGACCCCTTGGGTGGGGGTGGGGTCTCCCACCGCTGCCCCCTCCCGCGCCTAGTGCAGAACCCCTCGTGGTCAGGGGCCCCGGCGTGCAAATCAGTCAGTCCCGTCCCAGCTTGGGCCCTGGTTTCTTGCTCTGGGTTTCCCATTACAAAGTGGCAAACCAGAACTAATTGAAGTCACTGGGCTGAGGACAGAGGCAGGAGCCCAGGCCCTGCTGTGGAGCTGTGGGTGCAGTGGTGGCTCGGGGTTGGGCAGGGCGGGGAGGGGGTGGCTGCTGGGCCCTGAGGCGGTCAGCTGCTTTCCCAGCTCTGTCAGAGCAGGGGACCTGTGAGCAGAGCTCCCAGCTCCCTCGGGAAGAGAGGGTTACTCTCCCCAACCCCCACCTGCCACGCACATGGGGACTCGCAGTGTTCATTAGGGGCAGGAACATAATTGCCTATTAGAGGCTGGCAGGTGACACCAAGGTGGTGGAGGGGGGCTCTGCTATTTGGGCTACTGCTCCCTCTACCCTCCTAACTCCTTCCTCCTCCTCCTCCCCGTTCCCCAACTTCCTCCTTTCCTTCCCTGCCCCCCAAACCTGCCCCCGCCCTTATCACCCAGCACCGGTGCTGGGGAGAGATCCAGAGGGGAACTGCTAACCCAAAACCCCCGTTGGGCTTCCCAGGCCTGGCCTCTCCCGGGAGGGACTTGCACCTGCTTGAGGCCCGCGGCCCAGGTGGGGAGGCCGCGCTCTCAGGGCTGGGCTGGCGGGGGGCCGAGGGGGCTCTGAGAGCACGGAGTAGGGGAGCCACCACACAGACGGAGGGCAGCAGCTGGCCGAGCTCTGGGGGGACTGACAGCACCAGCCCTCTTGGCGGTGCTTCCTCACCGGGTGGGAACACATGGCATAGTCCTAGATTCTCGTGTTTGGGGAAAGACTGGGGCTGTCCAGACCAGCTGGAAGTCCAGGGTAGCTAGGAGGAGGTCTGGACGCAAACCACTCTCTAGCGTATACAAAAGGTCTGTCTGGGGTTTTGTTGTTTTGTTGCCTTTTTTTTTTTTTTTTTTAATTTTATTAGGAGCAACTTGTAGAAAAGTGCATGTTCTTTTTTTTTTTTAATTTGAAATTTTTTTTTTAAGATTTTATTTATTTGAGGGGCGCCTGGGTGGCTCAGTGGGTTAAAGCCTCTGCCTTCGGCTCAGGTCATGGTCTCAGGGTCCTGGGATCGAGCCCCGTATCGGGCTCTCTGTTCAGCAGGGAGCCTGCTTCCCTTCCTCTCTCCCTACTTGTGATCTCTATCAAATGAATAAATAAAATTAAAAAAAAAGATTTTATTTATTTGAGACAGAGAGAGAGCACAAGGGGGGCAGGCAGAGGGAGAGGGAGAAGCAGACTCCCCACTGAGCAGGGAGTGTGACGCGGGACTTGATGCCGGGACTCCAAGATCATGACCTGAGCCGAAGGCAGACGCTTAACCAACGGAGCCACCCAGGTGCCCCAGAAAGTGCAGTTTTTAAAAAAATATTTTATTTATTTGAGAGACAGAGAGAGCATGAGAGAGAAGGTCAGAGGGAGAAGCAGACTCCCCATGGAGCTGGGAGCCTGAGGCGGGACTTGATCCCGGGACTCCAGGATCATGACCTGAGCCAAAGGCAGTCGCTAAACCAACTGAGCCACCCAGACGCCCCAGAAAGTGCAGTTTTAAGTGTCCACCTGAATACGTGCATGAGAAACCATCCCGATCCCCCAGGAGCCCCTCACAGTCCGTCCCTTTGCAGAGGTGTTTTCCTGTGCGCACCTGTCACTCACTGTAGGCGGGCTTCTCTGACTGTGCCGTATGTCTGCCGTCTGGCTTGTGTCCCTCACCCTCCCGTCTGTGAGATCACCCGCGCCGCCGTTGTGGCCGTGGCTTTCTTCCCGTGGCTGCGTGGTATTCCTGCTTTTGACGATGGCGCGTTGCATGTGTCTATTCTTTTATCCGTGGACGCTTGTGTCCTCTCTGCTCTGGGGCTGTTACCAGGATATTGAGCTGCTGGGAACATTCAGGGATGTATCCTGGGGGGGACACCGGCCTCTTTTCTGTAAGGTAAATGACCAGGCGTGGCCTTGCTGGCTTGTGGGGCAGGCGTGTTGCGTAGTGATTGGCCTATTAGTCAGGGGGTCCCTGGGTTTTAGCAGAGGGGTCTTGGGGGCCTGCACAAGGGTGGCCAGGACACAGCCTGGCATGTCTGTCCCCTCCTCAGTCAGAGGAGGCCCTGGAGAGTGGGGTTCTGCTAAGTGAGTCTTTGGAGAAAAGCTTAAGCTTATAGAAAAGGTTTGAGAAAGTCTCTGGACGCTCCTCCCTCAGACTTGTGGGACACCGACCTCCTGGGATCATCTCTAGACGTCCATTTGGGCCCAGAACGAGGCTTGAGACCCTGCATTTCTGACAAGGTTCTGCATTCCAAGAGCTGGCCTACCGTGCCGGGGCGGTGAACTTCACTTTGAGTAGCGAGCACCTGTCACCCGTCTCTTCGTCCTCCTTGGCCATCTTCACCTTGGCCTGGGGCTCCAGGGCGCTCTGGTGAGGGGGTGTGGGGGCAGGAAGGTGGCGGCTCCTTTCCACCTTCTCAGCAGGGTTGGGGGCCTCCTG
The DNA here is from genome assembly GCA_003697995.1 of Taxidea taxus jeffersonii. Lineage (NCBI taxonomy): Eukaryota > Metazoa > Chordata > Mammalia > Carnivora > Mustelidae > Taxidea > Taxidea taxus. Next base: position 8,982 of record RCUC01172138.1, read on the forward strand.
CCCCGGTCACAGCACAAGCCCAGTGCTCCAGGCTGAGAGCCCTGGCCCCGCCACACTGTGAGGACATCAGGGACACTTCCGCTGGGCTCATGTGTCCGGGTCCACTGGGGGCAGCCGCGCTGCTGATGGGGGGAGGCGAAGCCACGCCACGCACCTCCACCATCCCCGCTCCCAAATGAGCCACCTCTCCGGCCCTCTTCAGGGCTGTCCCTGCCACTTGGGCCATGAGACTAAGAAGCCTGCAGGTCCGGGCGACTGGAGGAGCAGGTTGAATCAGGGCTCCGAAGGCCAACCCGAGCCCTCATAGACCTGGGACAGGACAGGGCGGACCCAGCAGGTGCCTCACCACAGTGAGGCTCTGCCCCGTGCCCCCCACCCCCCAAAAACGACCCCGGCCTGAGGACTGCAGACTCTAGCCTCTTTTTCATGGCTGTCTCCTCTGTCCCTGTGTGTGTGGTCTGACACAAGTCTGGTCTCCCTCTTAGACCGGGAGGTCCCAGCATCTGACGACTCTGCCTCACCACCACCAGCACCGGGTTCCCCAAAACACGCTCCCACCCCAGTAAGCCCAGACTAGAGTGCCGGGGGCTGTGGAGCCGGAATCACCGGCGGGCACGTGGGGAGCAGGGTGAGGCTGACTGACGGCCAGGTCCAGCCCTGGCTGGCGGCCACCAACCCTGGTGCCATCTGGTGTCCATCTGGCTGAATCGGGAGACTGGAGGGCGGGGGGGGGGTGCCTCCAGGCCCCCTGGCAGACAGCAGCTCGCCTTGCAAGACCCCGAGGTGCTCTGCTGGCCTGAGACAGCACCTCTTGCCCTCTCCAGAACTGGGGGCTTGGCTGCTTCCCCTGGCCTGTGGGGGACGTCTCTCGGTCTCCGGCTTCAGTGAAAGGGACCCATGGTACATGTTCTGACTCCCTCCTGCTCCCCGCCCCCCAGCCTTCCAGCCCAGACCTGCCTTCTTGTTGCTCTGGAGGGACCCCAGTATCTAGAACAAGGCCCAGAGGAAGCGGGTGCGCCAGGCATCCCTTCCTGGCCCTGTCCCAGGTTCCTCTCAGCTTCCAAAACATCCTGCCCAGACCCGGTGTCCTCCAGGAGGCCGCGACCCCAGACCCTCGTGGATGTCCCTCCCCTTGTCTGTCCCGCAGCCACGCGGCTCACCACCCACAGCTGCCGGCTGGCGGTTCCTGCCCCGTCTCTTGAATGGCTCAGAGGGGCTCATCAGGCAGGGCCTGGCCCAGATCGTAAACCACCAGCCGGGGCCCACCCTCGAGCTGCTCCTTCTCCTTCACCTCTGCCTCAGCAGCCCAGACCGCATCCACTGTCCTCCCGGCCTCTGCCCACCCTGTCCGCATGGAAGTACCTTCTGCCCCCGCGCCCCTGCCCAGCCTGAGCACCAGGCATGGTGTGTTCCAGAGGAGGAGGAGGGGGGAAGGGCAGAGGAGGGGCTGGAGGCTCCCACAGTCTCAGGGGGAGCTCGGGGCCCCAGCACGGGGTGCTTCTCGAACCCCACCGTGGGACCGAGTTCTGACCCCGGGCCTCTCCTCTTCAGTCACTGCTGTTCCTGGGGCTGCTGGCCGCCATCTGCCTGGGCCTCAACCTCATCATCCTCACGACTTACGTGGTCTGCGTGTGCTGCTGCAGGCAGGACGAGGCCGTGCAGACCAAGCGGCGGGACTCCTGCTGTGTCACCTGGACGGCCGTGCTGGCCGGGCTCGTCTGCTGGTGGGTGTCCCTCTGCATTGGGCTTGGTGTGTGGCTGGGGGGGGTCTCCAGTGCCCACAGTGGGGGGACATCAGGAATACAGTGGGCCTGACCGTCAGGGTCTTCCTGCTGGTCAGCCTGGACCGTGACACCCCTTCCTCTCCCTCTGCCTGCAGCCCTCCCGCCCCCTACTCCAGGGGCTCCTCTGCTGTCTGGCCACATTCTCCTGCCCAAGCACTGGGTACTATGACGGCAGAGGCTTTCCCAGGGTGAAAGCTGTCCCTTTCCCCGCCCAGTAGCAGGAGTCAGATGGGTGGGGTGGTGATGGGGGTTCTCCCCAGTGTGCCTGTGCCCCGGTGCAGTGCTGGTCAACCTGGCGGGGGCAGGCCTAGCAGACCCAGACAGCCTTCCTGGACAGAGGGGGATGTCGGCCGTTTGCGTCCTGGGACCTTCCTGGCTGCTCTGTGAGGTCAGAGAAAATTCGACTACAGTCTCCATCAAGTCCATTCTTCTCACGAGATCAGTAGCTCTTAGTGCCATCCTCTGGGCCCTCTTTGCTCTGGACAGCGAATAGGGTTCCTAACCCCATGTGAGAGCCCACATTGCCCAGATAGGAGCCGCACGCTTGCTGGCTCTGTTTTCCGGAGGTTGTGTTGTTCTTGTTCTCATGTCTACAGAGGTTTTTCCAGAAGCCTCAGATCCTGCTGTGAGATGCTCCTGGGGATGGTCACTCTCGAGGGGTAGAGACCTCCTTGCTAAGTGTCCATTGCATCCGAGATCCCGCAGCGGGACTTGGCCGTCTGTCTGGGCAGCGGGATGGCGCGGCACAGCGGTGCTGGGAGTGAAGACGCCTGGGCTGTTAGCCTCACTTCGCTCCTGTGGTTTCTTCTCCATTAGCGCACGCTCCCATCCTGTCCTGCCTGCTGCATAAGGGTCACCTAAGCCAAGATAGGAAGGAGCCGGAAGCAGCATCGCAGTTGTGCCAAAGCGCTGAGCGCTAGGGCTGGGTGGAGGGCGGGGGGTGGACAGGCTGCCGGGTCCTAAATCATAAACAGAAAGGAAGGAGTTCTAGTCAGCCGTTCAAAGACAAGTCTGACTCCAGCAGAGAGGAGCTCCCACGAAGTAACTGGAATAAAAGCCTCCTGCCGGCGGTGGGCAGGGAGAGACAGGAGACAGCGAAGCAGTCAGTAGTGCCTTCTACACAGCGAGCCCTCTCCATGTGAACTCAGATTTTTTTTCAAAAAAGCTGCAAATGACAGAAGAATACTTTGGAACGGTAAGAATGACTTTGGAGGGCCAGTTCCAGTAAGTAATAATTACCGGCCGTTTCAGGAAAACTCAGAACAGAAGGAACACATGTGGCATGATTCATTCTCCAAAATTCTACAGGCTGCTTGGGCACCAGGCAAGCGCGAGTCCGCGGGAAGCCCAGGCACTAATTCTGCCTTCTGTGGTTCTTGGTGTATTGGGAGAGGCAGAGAATCACACATTTGATTTGAGTAATTACAAACTAAGGAGTAAGTTTGGAGGAAAGGAAGCAGCATAAAGCCGATGGCATACTTGAGTCGGGCATTCCTGGGTCACGGGCACCAAGATCCATAGGATGACCAGGCAAAGGTGGGGGCAGGGTAGGAGGAGATACTTAAGGCAGAAGAAAGAGGAGTGTGTGCAAAGGCCCTGTGGCAGGAGGGAGCACAGGACATTTAAAGGAACTGAAAGAAGCTAGTGTGGCTAGAGCAGAGAGAGCAGGTGAGGGGGCTGGGGTGGGGCTGCTACATGGGGTCTTGGGGATCAGCCCTAAGTGGAATGGTCACCAGTCATCTTTGCTGGAGTTGTGCTCAGTTCAGAATGAGCTGGGGGGAGAGTCAGGGAAAGGGAGTAGAAAAGGCAGAAGTAGAGGGAGACCAGGGGAGATTGGGGGGGATTGGGAGGACTTGTTGAGCTCTGACAGTAAGGATCCTGGAGAAGAGGGGAGATTCAATCCATAGAAGAAAGTCCCAACGGCAGGTTCCCCAGACAGTCAGTGGTATAGGAGGAGAGCTCCTTGTGCCCCTCTCTGTGGGAAACAGAATTTTATACCTGGGAAAGATACTCTGTCTTTCCCCTCAAACAGAATGGTCTTTGTGGCCCAGGCAGGACCGATGATGCCTGGGAGGTTAAACAGCCAGGGCGATTTCCGGTCTTGAAAGACCAGGTGCCCTCCTGGGCCAGCTCCAATAAGCCCAGACTAGGGGCAGGTAAAAAATGAGAATACCTCCAGGCTCAAAAACAGGGCAAGGGATGGAAAGGTTTTGGCTTGACGCTGAATCCTCAGAAAACACTAGATCAGGACACAGAGAACTAGAGGAGGTTATAGAGA
>ML112352.1:0-13925 GCA_003697995.1 Taxidea taxus jeffersonii
CATGAATCATTCTTACCTGGACTGCCCTTTATTACATGGCAGCTGCCAGTTCTCAGCAGAGCTCTTTGGAGTAAATATAGAACCTCATTCAAACAAATTCTAATCTTTCTTGAGATATTATCCAATTTTATATAAACAACATACAGTATGTAAAGGTATAGATTCAGCCTATATATTTTCCCATTTAAATTCTACTTAAAGAGTCTTTTAACAAAAATAGGCAAACTTATAAACATAAAGAAAAATATGTTTTTCAGCTGGAAGTTACAAGGTAACCATTTATGCTAGTTAGGAAGCTTTTAAATTAAAGGATACTTAAAATGACATTAACTCCAATTACATTAGCCTCTTCGGTTTTGATACTTTTCATTAACAACAGTCTTATTTCAGCATTTATTCAGTGTCAGCTAAATATCTGTAGGCACTAAGCAGTATTGTCCACACTGGGAAAATAGCAGTATACATCCCAGAGAGAGAGAGAGAGAGAGAAAGATAAAGAGCAGAGGTGGGAAGAAATGCATTCAAGAGATAGCAGGACAGCCAGCATGGCCATAGTGCAGGTAACCAGGATGAGAGTCTCAGGGATATGGTTGAGACATGCAAAAGCCAAATCCTACTGGGATCCTGGGACTGTGATGAGGACTTTGGTCATAAGGTGATGGAAAGACACTGGAAGCCTCTGAGTGGGTAAGTGTGCTCACATTATATTTTCAAAGCAATATTGCTTTAAAGTTGCTGTGTGGAGTATAGTGGGGACAAAAGAGGAATCAGGAAAAACTAAAGCAATGTTCCCAAATTAATTAAAACCAGAGCCAAGATTAGAACCCAACTACACTTAGAAAAAATGCCTGCCATCACTATTCTAAATTCCTTCCCACACTACGGGGTTTGAGCCATTCTTTGGTTTCCTGAACAAACCAAATATTTGCCTGCCATCAGACCAAGTGTAAACACAAACCTCTTCATTAGAAGCATCTGTGTTGTAAACACTTTTGAAAAAAAATATGATTTTCTTTCCTTCTTAAAAGGACAAATGTAGCTGTCCACACCTCCACAGGGTTACAGAAACAGAGACAGCTGTTTAGGATTGCTAAGTGTCCACACAGAGGCTAAAATTACAGAGGTAGTTTTGTCTATAAATCACCACATGGCTGCAGACATGTCATGAAATTATTTATAGCTGTGCTCACCACCTTTGGGAAAATGAATTGACTGCATGTGTATATCTGAGTACACATATCTAGAACAGAACTCTAAGTCGGGATAGAATAGATGAAGTCAATGGTTCCTAAATTAACTAGCTGTGCATTCTATTCTTGGTTGTTGTATTGGACTGAATGCTTGCACCAAACCCTCCCCCAATCTGTATGTTGAAGCCCTAACCCTCAGTGTGGCAAATTTTGAGATAAGCCTTCTAAAGAAGTAATTAAGGTAAATGAGGTCATAAGCGGTGTGTGTGTAGAGAGTCTCTAATCCAAGATTTGTGTTCTCATAAGACACATGGAAGAACTTGCTTGTCCCTGCTGTTTCCAAGTATGCACAAAAAGGTCATGTGAGTACAGAGCAAGCAAAGGCAGCCATCCACAGTCCAAGGGGAGAAGCTTCACCAGCCCCCAACTGTGCTGGCATTGATCTTAGATTTCCAGTCTCCATAGCTATGAGAAAATTTCTGTTGTGTAAACCACCTAGTCTATGACATTTTGTTATGACAGCTGAAGCAGACTGATACAGCTGTCGAAAAACAGGGGTTTCTTGTTTTTGTTTGCTTGTTTGCTTATTATTTTGTCCTAGGTATGTCGACAGAGCCAATAGGCAAGGTCCTTTCGGTACTAGGAACCAAATTTAACTCTTGCATCAGGAAGTACAGAATTTTGTGCATCCCGCTTTTTAGAAAATCTTATTTTAACTCAGTATTGGAACTTCATAGCATATCACAATAGTACATTTGGGAGGACACAGAAGCCCTTAAATTTTGGAAAATAAGAAAAGTCGTTAATTTTTAAAAAGGAGTGGTTAGCATCTACTTTCTGCGTTTGGTACTATAGTGATTACAGTCTCATTTTAATCTCATTTTGCACCGGAATGGCTCTAAATGTCTCGAAGACTCATTTCAAACCTCAAATTATCATTTGTGATTAATCTTACCTACATTGGAAAGTTTTTGCTTGGTTTCCTTCATGAGGGGTGGGTTCCATGTTTAGATATTCTATTGCCGAATAATGTGAGTTGTCAGCTGTTCTCTTTGGGAGCCAAAGTAGGCAATATAGGGATGGAAAATGAACTGCCAAATTTCCTTTTCGAAAAGGATGAAGCATTGGAAAAATTCCAGCGAAGAGAAAAAAAAGAATCTCACAAGGAAATAATAATCTACTAGCCGTGTTGTACTACCTCAGAATGAAGGGAAGCAGTTTATCTCAAGGCACGTATTGATGTTGAAAATGATTTAACTTTCTCACATCACAGGGAGGGCCATCTGAAACATACCTGGGAGAACCAAAGCCTCTTGGGAGAAAGTTCACAGTCAGAGTTTTCAAACATTAGGCACACCAGCCTCAGCCAAACCTAATGAACCCCCTCACACACATACCGGTTCTTTATACATACTAAATCATTAAAAGGATCCAAAACAGGGATCTCTAAAACTCTTATGCTAGATACCAATTATATTTTATAACATAACTACGTCTTTAAAATGGACTAAGGTCCAATTTGTAAAATCAGTTTGAAGGTGAAAAATGTAGCAATTTAGCAGATCTACCTCCCTCCAAAGAGAGTTCGAAACATTGTTCCAGATCTCTTCTTGTTTAAACATGTTGGCGTTGGCAGAAATGTTAAAGAAAGAGCACTCAGAGAAGAGTTATTTGTTATATCATGATTCAGACTATGCAAAAGTCAATTCACTCTTTTAGCCTTAGATTCTCCATTTGGAAAATGTGCAGAATAGCATTAACATCATGGGCAGGTGCTTGAATGAAGCATTGGATACAGAGTACCTGGCAGACCAGAGGTGCCAAATAAACGTAGTTACTCAACGGAGTCTTCCTAATAGTTTCCAAAATCTTCATCCTCAACATTGTGAATTGTTACTAAAATAAGGGTCTCTTGAGAATAGACTATGTGACTACAGACTGAATAATATAGGAGGTAAGTATTCAAATTCAAAAAATTTATTAGAAAATAATTTTAAATTTTAGAAAGGACTATGGGGCACTTGGGGGGCTCAGTCAGTGAAGGGTCTGACTCGATTTGGGCTCAGGTCTTAATCTCAGGTTTGTGAGATCGAGCCCTGGCTCAGGCTCTGCACTTGGCATGGAGGCTGCTTAAGATTCTCTTTCCCTCTCTCTCTGCCCCTCCCCCACTCCTGGCACAAGCAGTCCCTCTCTCTAAAAAGATAAATAAAATGCTATGGACTGAACTGGCCCTTCACCCCTGTCAAATTCATATGTTTAAGCGTTAGCCCCCAGGGTGGCTGACATTGCAGACAGGGCCTGAGAGCAGGTGATAGAGATTAGATGAGATCGTACAGGTGAGATCCTAACCTGATAGAGTTGGTGCCCTTCAGAGCTCATTCTCTTTAAGAGGGCACAGTGGGAAGGTGGCCAGGAAGAGAGGCCTCACTAGGGATCAGATTGGATGACATCTTAATCTTGGACTCTCAGCCCTTAGAACTCTGAGAAAATAAATCCCTGTTTAAATAACCCAGTCTGTAGTGTTTTGCTTGACAGCTCAAGCAGACGAAGACAGGAAGCATTAAGGGCTAATTGCTTATTTGTTTATTTTAGCTTATGCAGATATAGAAAGAAACAAATATACACACAAATCACAGTACACAAAAATAGTAAGAAACATAATTAAATCTTTACATTCTTGAAATAGAGGTAACTAGAATTGACATATGTGACAGAAGCTGCATTTCAACGGGTGAGCATTCTCAGCTCAGAAATCATGAAATTGTTCAGTTTTAGTGTGTGTCATGTATTAATATTATGTCATATATTATTCCATTATTAAGACATAATGTAATAGAAGTTTGCTCTGATCAAGATTATTTTATATGCATAAAAATGCCATCAAAGAAGTGTGGAGTGATAGCAATAACACCATATTATTTGTACAAAGTAACATAGTGAGAACAAATGGCTGCATTTGAAAGCAGGTGGCTGTCAAATCCATATTAAAGAAAACACAAACAGAATTAATTTATTCAAAATTCTTATGCTTCATTAGGCTTTTTGTTTAGTCTTTAATGTTGCCAGAAGGCAGGAGAGTTCCATTTTTTATTATTTATTTATTTATTTTTTTCTTTAAGTTTTTTTATTTAAACATATAATGTAACCCCACCCCCCTCTCCCAAACCCTCTCCCCCCCACCCCCCTCACTTTGTTTTATGACATTAAGAGTCTCTTTCGGTTTGTCTCCCCCCATCCCATCTTGTTTCATTTTTTCTTTTCCTACCACCTTAACCCCCACCCCCGTTGCATCTCCACTTCCTCATATCAGGGAGATCATGTGATAGTTGTCTTTCTCCAATTGACTTATTTTGCTAAGCATAATATGCTCTAGTTCCATCCATGTTGTCGCAAATGGTAAGTTTCATTTCTTTTGATGGCTGCATAGTATTCCATTGTATATATATACCAGCTCTTCTTTATCCATTCATCTGTTGATGGACATCTAGATTCTTTCCATAACTTGGCTATTGTGGACATTGCTGCTATTAACATTTGGGTACACGTGCCCCTTCGGATCACTACGTTTTTATCTTGAGGGTAAATACCCAGTAGTGCAATTGCTGGGTCATAAGGTAGCTCTATTTTCAATTTTTGGAGGAACCTCCATGCTGTTTTCCAGAGTGGTTACACCAGCTTGCATTCCCACCAACAGTGTAAGAGGGTTTCCCTTTCTCCACATCCTCACCAGCATCTGTCATTTCCTGACTTGTTCATTTTAGCCATTCTGACTGGTGTGAGGCGGTATCTCACTGTGGGTTTGATTTGTATTTCCCTGATGCCCAGTGATGTGGAGCACTTTTTCATGGGTCTGTTGGCCATCTGGATGTCTTCTTTGCAGAAATGTCTGTTCATGTCCTCTGCCCATTTCTTGATTGGATTATTTGTTCTTTGGGTGTTGAGTTTGCTAAGTTCTTTATAGATTTTGGATACTAGCCCTTTATCTGATATGTTGTTTGCAAATATCTTCTCCCACTCAAAAGTTGTCTTTTATCTGATATGTCTTTTGCAAATATCTTCTTCTACTCTGTCAGTTGTCTTTTGGTTTTGTTGACTGTTTCCTTTGCTGTGCAAAAGCTTTTGATCTTGACGAAGTCCCAATAGTTCATTTTTGCCCTTGTTTCCCTTGCCTTTGGCGTTGTTCCTAGGGAGAAGTTGCTGTGGCTGAGGTCAAAGAGGTTGCTGCCTGTGTTCTCCTCAAGGATTTTGATGGATTCCTTTCTCACGTTGAGGTCCTTCATCTATTTTGAGTCTATTTTCGTGTGTGGTGTAAGGAAATGGTCCAATTTCATTTTTCTGCATGTGGCTGTCCAATTTCCCCAACACCATTTGTTGAAGAGGCTGTCTTTTTTCCATTGGATATTCTTTCCTGCTTTGTCGAAGATTAGTTGACCATAGAGTTGAGGGTCTATTTCTGGGCTCTCTATTCTGTTCCATTGATCTATGTGTCTGTTTTTGTGCCAGTACCATACTGTCTTGATGATGACAGCTTTGTAATAGAGCTTGAAGTCTGGAATTGTGATGCCACCAACTTTGACTTTCTTTTTCAATATTCCTTTGGCTATTCGAGGTCTTTTCTGGTTCCATATAAATTTTAGGATGATTTGTTCCATTTCTTTGAAAAAATTGGATGGGATTTTGATAGGCATTGCATTAAATGTGTAGATAGCTTTAGGTAGCATAGACATTTTCACAATATTTATTCTTCCAATCCATGAGCATGGAACATTTTTCCATTTCTTTGTGTCTTCCTCAATTTCTTTCATGAGTACTTTATAGTTCTCTGAGTATAGATTCTTTGTTTCTTTGGTTAGGTTTATCCCTAGGTATCTTAGGTTTTGGGTGTAATTGTAAATGGGATTGACTCCTTAATTTCTCTTTCTTCTGTCTTGTTGTTGGTGTAAAGAAATGCAACTGATTTCTGTGCATTGATTTTATATCCTGACACTTTACTGAATTCCTGTACAAGCTCTAGCAGGATAGTTCCATTTTTTAAAAAATAGTGTATAAAAGGGGTGCCTGGGTGGCTCCGTGGGTTAAGCCTCTGCCTTTGGCTCGGGTCATGATCTCAGGGTTGTGGGATCGAGCCCCACATCGGGCTCTCTGCTCAGTGGGGAGTCTGCTTCCCCCACTTGCCTGCCTCTCTGCCTACTCGTGATCTCTGTCAAATAAATAAATAAAATCTTTAATAAATACATTGTATAAAAGATCATTATACCTAAAAGAGCATCTTTGCTCTTATATTATTACTTCTTGGAAATCTGGTCTTACATATATATATTCATGTGTATGTATGTATATGCACATATATAAGTGTGTGTGTATGTATAAATGTGTGTCTGTATTTATTTGTATCTTGGAAAAACCAACATGAGTATGATAGAAAATATTCCTTTTTTGGTAAAGGAATTATTAACTTATTTCATCATTTATTACTCACTATTAATAGTAACTTACTATCTCATTTTTGCTGAATGAATTTGTAATATTAAAAAGAACAACACACATTTGTCTGAATGCAAACAGAAAAGCTTTTCAAAGCAAAAATTAAACTAATTTTTTTCAAGTTCAGCTAACTTCAGAAATATGGATTAAGAATGAATTTACAGTGTCATTTCTTTTAATCTAATTTAATTTGACTTGCACTCAGGAGCTGTTTTCAACTTCTAGCCTTTTATGACATGCCCAGGCTTACTGTGCCATTAGATCGAAAGGACAATTCCACTGTGTCACTACTGTAAGGGCCACGAATAGAAGTTCCAACCTAAATTAGCCATGGAAAATCCTATTGTTTTTCCCTCCAGTAACACACTTGGGTTGTTGTTATTGTACCACATTTGAAATTAAGCCATCCAATTCTGAATGCCAATTGTGTATCTGAAATATACTCTTCATATGTAGAAAACACGTGAACATGTATCAACTGTAGAACTCTATTAGGTTTGGGAATTTAGTTTCCTGGCTTCCCAAAAGACTCTCTAGTGTTCGTGGCCTGATTATATTTTAATTCCCAGACTCTAGCAGAATATGGAAAAGAGGGATTTGACAAAATATGTTGAATTTAGCTAAGAGAACCAGCTACTTAGGAAAAAAAAAAAGTTTTACCCCTTTTTTGAGCATCTACATTGACAAAATATTAGTAAAGCCATTGGTGTATAGATATCTGTAGGACTATAGTTAAACTCCTAGAATGATTGTCTAAAACATCCATGAATGAAATATACTAAGAATGTATCTCAACAGGGTGTCTGTGTGTTTTCTAATGACAATTTTGAAGTGTCTACTGATTATTTTATTTATTTATTTGTTTATTTATTTATTTATTTATTTGACAGACGGAGATTACAAGTAGGCAGAGAGGCAGGCAGAGAGAGAGGAAGGGAAGCAGGCTCCCTGCCGAGCAGAAAGCCCGATGCGGAACTCGATCCCAGGACCCTGGGATCATGACCTGAACAGAAAGCAGAGGCTTTAACCTCCTGAGCCACCCAGGCACCCTTAATTATATAAAGATGTATAGGTTCACTATGATATGATACATTAACGAATGAATGGGAAACCCTCTTGTGTGTGACTTCAAGATTCTTGGGCTCTTATCTCATTCTAGCTGCTGCTTCTGTGGACAGTTTCACACAGACTTTGAACAGCTTGGCACAAGTGCACTTTGACAGAACTGTCACAATGCTAAGCGGGTCCTCTGACTTTCTGCCCAGAGATCCTCTGACACTGAGTATATGTGCCCCATGAAAGGTTTGGCAATCACATATGCACAAGGCTTATGTGTTGGAAGGTGAACCAACAGATAAATGACTTCCCATTTTACTCCTATGTTGGATGGTCTGAAACACACTAGAAGACTTCTTAGAACTCCTTTGGATCAAGCAAACAATATTCTCTTGAGGTGGCCAGTTCAAACTTATTTTTGGATAAGTTTTTACTGTTACACTATTGGCTCTCTAAAATCACATTTCTGAGGAAATCATTCATAGCTTAGCCTCTGTCGCAGAGTTGACTTTGGAAAAACCTAGACTAAGATGCTGAATCTCCTTATTATTTAAAATCTTCTCAGTTACCAAATAGTTCTGTCAAATTGCAGAACGCTAAAAATAAAAATAATAAAATAATTTTAAGAACGGGCTTATTATAAGAATGATAAAATCCTGAAAAATCATTGAAAATATGACTTTTCAGCTTATTTGAATTAAAACTGCCCAAGAATTTTAATAGAAAAAAGTGATGGGAAATTTCAATATCCCCAGTGCTATGTAGTAAATACAAAACAAAGTCAAGAGTCCCTCTATGGGATGCCTGGGTGGCTCAGCTTGTTAAGCATCTGACTCTTGATTTCAGCTCAGGTCATGATCTCAGGGTCTCAAGATCCAACCCTTTGTAGTCTCCTGCATTCAGCATGGAATTGGTTTGAGTTTCTCTCCCTCTGCTTCTGCCCCTCCCCAAATAAATCCTTAAAAAAGAGGGAAAAGAATCCTCTAACTACAGAAATCAGTACCATACTGATATGGACAGCAATTTAAACTGTATAAAAACAGTCTCCTTGTTTGATTTAAATTAGTGTTATAAATCTGAAATGCATTGGCTTTATAGTTCAGCTTGTAGTTAATGTTTGTATGTGTCTTTGTTTTTTGGTTAAATAAGAACTATTAAGCATAAGGAATTTAAAACTGGATCCATGTCTGTATTTATTTATATAGTAGTATCTTTTTTTTAAGGATTTTAAAAATTTATTTATTTGACTCAGAGAGATAGGTCACAGGTAGGCAGAGCAGCAGGCAGAGATAGAAGGGGAAGCAGGGACCCTGATGCAGGGCTCAATCCAAGGACCCTGAGATCATGACCTGAGCCAAAGGCAGAGGCTTAACCCGCTGAGCCACCCAGGCACCCCTATATAACAGTATCTTAAAATGTTTTAAGTCAATACTAGACGTTTATGAGTAGATTCTCCCCAAATGAATCCATATATTACTCAGGTTTGGAAGCTGTTCAAAGGTGAAGGCCTGCACTAACTTCCCTTGGGATTATTTATCACTATTAACAGAAATTCAGGAACCAGGTTCAACAGAGAATGTAATCAAGAACTGTCACTTCATATTATTATATTATAGCATTTATTTTTATTAAAAATACAATAAATTATTCTCCAGAGCTTTTTCCAAAATTTTTCAAAGAGTCAGATGACAATGCATGTGAAATCTCTAGTCCATCCAACTGAAAGATGTGTCTGTGTTCATTCAAGATCAGTGTAACCCAACAGATGTTTCTACTTTAAAGGTCATAGAGAATTTATAAGCAGTTTCTTCTTTCCTGCTTTCCTTAACTTTAAATAGTCCTATAGTCAAAAAAATGTAATGGAAGTCTCATGATCAAATCCAAAGATAATAAATATCTAGAGAATACAATCCACTACAGAAGGCCTTTTGGCAAAAACTGGAAATAACAATGGTAGGTTTGATAGTCACAAAGACTTGGGTTCAAATCCTCCTTTTGCCATTTCCTGTTTATATGATATATGGGCTTAGAAAAAGAGTATACCATTTTTGAGTCTCACTTTACTGGTCTGGAGAGTAGGGTAAAGTACTATCAAATTAAGTAATGTGTGCAAATATACTTTTTGTGTAGTAACTAGGATATATCAGAAGCACTGAAATAAACAAATATACATATATATCCCTATTTGTATATCATATATATGATTAGCACCTTATGTGTCTTTTAACTCTTTTGTTAGTTAATACTAACTAGCTAATTTTTTAGTTAGTTATTTTTTTCTGTTCTCTTTCCCTAAGAAAAAGGGACATCTATCAATTAAGAAAAAAAAAAAAATTAAAACCAAACTATACCTCCTTATAGGTTTTGAGAAAACCAAAGGAAATAATGTATGAAAATGGCTAATCACAGTGCCTAGCATAGCAAATACTCACTTATATTTAATTTTTATTTCTGAAACATAGAGAAACTATAATATTTTTACCTAAAAAATAGTATAAATAAAATGAGAGATGATTTTAAAACCAAGTAATTAAATAAAAGGAAACATCAAGTGATTATTGAAAAAATAAATGTTTAGGAGTAAATTTTTTCACGCAACAGAAATTGCCCATGACCTGTTGAATGTGTGGACGAACTTGCAAAATTAAAGGAAACCAGGATTGGGATGGATAGGAAGTAGGTCCAGCCTGGTTTGGCGCCTTATTTAGTGGAGACTGGTGAGGAATATCAAGTCAGAATACCATCCAGGCCCTTCCAGGATGAGGAGCATCTTCTATTTTTACTTTTATTCTTAGATTATCCTCATCTCAGCTCCAGTCTCCACGTTCCAGTGTTATCCCAGCAGAATCTCGTCTATCTATTTGAGTCACAAACTTGACTAGGGGTGGGGGTGGATGCATTTATTAATTTTATTATTATTATTATTGTTATTGTTATTGTTATTGTTATTGTTATTTTGGATTGCCAGTCCCATCAGGTCTGAAAACAAAAGATATATGGGAAAATCTCCACAAGGAAAGCTGAGTTCCTCTTCCCAGATGAAGGGAGAATGTCCACCCAGACTGAAAGCATAAACGTTTTCTGTGGCTCCAGATATTGTCACAACTGTCTTGAATTTAAAGCCAGAAAGTAAGTCGAAGATCTGTGTGAAGAAATATGATGGGTTGATGAGGTAACATCCTGCCATGATGGTGACTACTCTTGGGATGTTAGGAATTAGCTGTGTGTATCTATCCACTGTATCTATCCACTATAGTATTTTTCTTCTGTTGAAGAACATCAGGGTCCCTGGTAAACTCCCAATAAAGCATAGGACCATTCTTCACTCACTGGCCACCCTCAGTAACCCAGTAACTGGTATCATGTACAGCAGTTAACCCTGTGTTCATTTTCATCATTGTTAAACTTCAGCATTTTTTCAGGTTTAATTTCTACTGTTGAAACCTCTTTGTATGTTAGAAAGTGTGACTTTCTTTTTTCTTCATTTTTCTACATGCAGAAGCTAAAAAGAGCCATGAAATTCAATTATTCTGATTCTTCACGGCTCATCTACATGAAAAAGGCTACACAGCTAAAGCAGAGGAATATCATCATGTCCCCAATTGTGTGGCATCAAACAACACTTTGCAGAATTAGTCTCAGGAGGATCAGACATCTTAGTCTCACTGGCTCTTGTCATGTGTGCCAGGAGAAAAGGCACAGGAGGAAAGCTCACTGCCATGGTCCAAGGTATGTCTGAAATTTTCTAGCACTGCTATCCGAAGTCACTAAGTTCAGATGCAGAGACCATCATCAGAGCTAACTTCCACTGGATTCTGTTACCTCAAGCCATGTGGTTAAGTAGCCAAGTCAAGATAGATCTTGAAAGGGATTTTTGTTTGCTGATAACAGATGCTTAAGAAATAACAGATAATGATGACTTTTAAACTCAATTTCATTGGATGAAGATCTAAGCATTGTGTACTACTTAGTTTTGACAGGAGTAAATTCTTGGGCAATTAGAAAAGCTTTCAAACAGAGTGCATCAGTATATTATGAAGTGTCCTGGAATTTATTTTTGAAATATTCTTTCTCTCTCTCTCTCTCTCTCTCTCTCTTTAATTACCTTTCTAAGGATGGCAAAATTTTTTAGTTAGAATTTTCTCAAAGCAGGAAAATCTAGTTTATTTGAGAGGTAAGTCAAAGGAATCATCACTAAAGGGTGGGGGAAATGATGGGATGAAGCCAATTAAGGAAGTGTTATCAAGCATATTACCACTACAGACAACTGGAGCTGAATCCCATTGGAGAATTAGAGTCAAGTGTGCTGCAGCATTATTCCACCTGAGAGGGAGCTAGAGTATTTTCCATCAACTCTCTGTCACTAGGTAATGACTTATCCTGGGACCTCCCAGTTCTTTCCAGTCAGTCTTGCCTAGAGCAGAGCTGACTCTGGTGGTTGAAGGAGGCCCTCAGGCATAAAAAGCATAGATTTGGGAGGTTGGAAGTCAGATCACTGTGTTAGGGGGATAGAAGAGGGACACTGAAAGTATCTGCTACAGAGATATATCAATATTTTTTTAACATGTAGAAAATAGAGGGGCACCTGCGTGGCTCAGTGGTTAAGCCTCTGCCTTCAGCTCAGGTCATGATACCAGGGACCTGGGATCGAGCCCAGAATCGGGCTCCCTGCTCAGCGAGGAGCCTGCTTCTCCCTCTCGACTCCCCCCTGCTTGTGTTCCCTCTCTCACTGTCTGTCAAATAAATAAACATTAAAAAAAAAAAGAAAATAGAGCAACAATTTTATGTAGTTTTTTAATTTCCAGAATACAAAGAAATACACTGGGCTAATTGGTCTGGGAAATGTGCTAATGCATTTTAAATTAAAAACAATGAATTAAACTCATCTATTTTGGTGTGTGTTCCTAATCTCCAAGATGACAAAAAGGAACCAGTGTCTACTCTGCTCCATTTCCAACAGTGATGAGTCATACATTGAGCCAGTGATGTTATGAGTAACTTTCAGAAAGTCATAAGTAAGTAGCATTTCATAATTCAATTTAGTGTTTGGTACCTGAAAGAATTATATCTACATTGTGCTTCTGATGGTAACCTCACTAACTTTACAGATGTGTTCGTCTCAACTCAGAGCAAACATTCAATTTAATTCCAGTTGGAGTGTATATTTGATTGTACTATATTCTGTTAGTACTTACTGAGTGCTAATTATCTGAAATATGAATGTGACTTTATCAATAAGGGAAATTAACTTGAGAAGGAAAGGCTGATCTCTACAATAAAATGAGCAACCTATATAGAAATTTATTTTTTTTAGCAATCATTTTTTTAAGATTTTTATTTATTTATTTGACAGACAGAGATCACAAGTAGGCAGGCAGAGAGGCAGGGAGAGAGAGAGAGAGAGAGAGGAAGGGAAATAGGCTCCCCACTGAGCAGAGAGCCTGACGCAGGGCTCGATCCCAGGACCCCGGGATCATGACCTGAGCCAAAGGCAGAGGCTTTAACCCACTGAGCCACCCAGGCACCCCTAAAAATTTATTTTTAAAACAATTTTTATCAATTATTGATCAATCCAGTTTTTTAAAAATATTTTATTTATTTATTTGACAGAGAGAAAGTGATAAAACATAAGCAGGGAGAGCGGTGGGGGAGGGAGAAAGAGAAGCAGGCTCCCCACTAAGCAGGGAGCCATATGTGGGACTCAATCCCAGGACCCTGGGATCATGACCTGAGCCAAAGGCAGTTGCTTAACCAACTGAGCCACTCAGGCGCCCAATCAATCCATGCTTTTTGTTTGTTTGTTTTTTTAATGTCCTAATTTTATTTTATTTTTCAGTGTTCTAGATTCATTGTTTATGCACTACACCTGGTGCTCCATGCAATGCGTGCCCTCCTTAATACCCATCACCAGGCTCACCCATCCCCTTCCTCTTCCAAAATCATCAGTTTTTTTTCTCAGAATCCACAGTCTCTCTTGGTTTATCTCCCCCTCCAATTTCCCCCAATTCACTTTTCCTTTCCTTCTCCTAATGTCCTCTGTGTTATTCCTTAGGCTTCACAAGTAAGTGAAACCATATGATAACTGACTTTCTCTACTTCTTTCACTCAGCATAATCTCCAGTCCCATCTATGTTGATACAAAAGTTGGGTATTCATCCTTTCTGATGGCTGAGTTATATTCCATTTTATACATGG
>ML112352.1:14325-29427 GCA_003697995.1 Taxidea taxus jeffersonii
CCACATCTCTCACACCATACACAAAGATAAACTGGAAATGGATGAAAGACCTCAACGTGAGGCAGGAATCTACCAAAATCCTAGAGGAGAACATAAGCATTAACCTCTTCAATATTGGCCACAGCAGCTTCTTTCAAGACACTTCTCCAATGGCAAAGGAAACAAAAGCAAAGATGAACTTTTGGGACTTCATCAAGATAAAAAGCTTCTGTATAGCAAAGGAAACGGTCAATAAAACAAAGAGACCATCCACGGAATGGGAGAAGATATTCGCAAATGACACTATAGACAAAAGGCTGATATCCAAGATCTATAAAGAACTCCTCAAACTCAACACCCAAAAAACAGATAATCATGTCAAAAATGGGCAGAAGACAAGAACAGACAATTCTCCAAAGAAGACATACAAATAGCTAACAGACACATGAATAAATGTTCATCATCACTAACAATCAGGGAAATTCAAATCAATCCAATTTTTAGGAGTGGTTTTCCACAAAGTGCTATCAGTTTTTCTTCATTTTTGTGGTGTAATCCCATGTTTATTTATTTATCCAGACATTTTTATAAGAATTTTCAAACACACAGCCAAATTGAAAGTATACAGGACAGAACCATATGCCCATTATCTGCACCTTAAAATTAACATTTGGCTATATTTTCCTTATTACATAAATCTATTAGTTTCTTATTAGTGCTAAAATAAGTTACCCTAATTTCAGTGGCTTAAGACAACACAAATTTATTATCTTACAAATCTGGAGCTCAGAAAGCTAAAACAGGTTTCATGAAGCTAAGAATGAAGGTGTTGGCAGGGCTATGTTCTCCTCATCTGGCTCTCTGGAGACTCCAGGAAAAACCCATTTCTTTGACTTTTCCAGCTGCTAGTGGTCACCTGCATTCTTTGACTCCTGGTCCACCTCCTCCAACTTCAAGTTCAGAAGCAAGGTACCTTCAAATCTTTTTCTGACTCTAATCTCTCTTTCCCTTGCCAAATCTCCTTCTCTGACTCTTCTGCTTCATTCTTTCATTTTTTTAAGGACACTTGTAGTAATATTGGAACAGGATAACCCAAGATCATCTTCCTAGTCTAAGATCCTTAAATTAATGACATTAGCAAAAACTCCATTGCTATGTAATGTAACATTCACAATTTCACATTATTCTGTCAACTGCACTATTTAACTGCTGCCCATTCGGCCTTCTATCCACTGATTTTTTGTGTGTGTGTGCATTTCAGAGTAAATCACAGGATATTTATTCTTAAGGGTCACTTCCTATTAGGTTCTCAATAAAGAATGTTATTCGGTATCATTTGTCTAAAGCAGCACATATTTTACGTATTCTTCATATTTTTTCAGAAATTTGTCCATATGAATGTTTACACAGTTTTGCTACTCTATACACATGTTTTTATTGATCTACTTAGTGTGTTAGCACATGGTGGCAATTTATGGATATTTTTAACATTTGTTTTGACATTTTTTATTTTCTTTTTGCTGCTTTATGTAAATAGTTTGCTCCCAAGCAGTTCATATTGAACCCTTCATGCAATACTGGTTGATGAATTGAAAAAGAAAATTCATGTTCCAAGAGAGTATTTTATATTTTGGGGTTGAGTTTAGCAACAGTGGGGTCATGGAATAAATATATATCAAAGATTATATATACAATCTTTTAATTAAGTGAAGATTTTGTCCCCCAAGGTGAGCATTTTTCTATGAAAATATGAAATGGTAATTAATTCAATTATTATTTAGATTTGTCTCTAAAATATGATATCAACTTTGAATTTTTTTAAAAATTTATTTATTTATTTGACAGAGATCACAAGTAGGCAGAGAGACAGGCAGAGAGAGGAGGAAGCAGGCTCCCCGCTGAGCAGAAAGCCCGATGTGGGGCTCGATCCCAGGATCCTTGCATGACCCGAGCTGAAGGCAGAGGCTTTAACCCACTGAGCCACCCAGGGCCCCCTCAACTTTGAATTTATTAGTTCATATTATAACATCTATTGAACTAGAATTCACCATCCTCTTACTCAAAATAAAGTAATAAAATTACAACAGTAATAATATTAATTGATGTGTGTTGAGTATTGAATATGTGTCAGACACTGTAAGTTATTTAATGCTAGTATTCCTATTTTAGAAATAAGGGGAAAAAGTATAGATAGATTGAGTAAAATGTTCATATAGTTAATGTGTGTGAAACTAAGATGGAAGTAATCCTTCTGATCATTGTGCTTGGGGCTCAGAGAGAGGCAGGAACCGAGGAGGGCATCTTATTTAGCATGGAGAGAATAAAGAGAAGCTTTCCAAGAGAGGTAACTTATTCCCTTGTTTGTTTTTTATTTATGTAATACATTGTCATCAAAGATGTAGCCATGTTTTATATTAGATCTTCAGGTTTAGTCATGTTCTAATTAAAAGTCTGTACTCTTACCAAACTCTCGCTATCATATCACTCCCTCCACCCATCCCTTGGAAACCACTTTTCTAGTCTCTGTTTCCATGAGTTTGACCTCTTCCTTTTTTCCTTTTTTTGTTGGTTCATTCATTCATTAGTTCATTTGTTCCTTCCATCCTTCTGTCCTTTCTTTCTTTGTTTATTTTATTTCTCATGTGAGAAATACTATCATCTAAGTGATAGTATGCAGTTTTTCTCTGTCTGGCTTACTTCATTTAGCATAATGCCTTCAAGTTCTGTCCCCGTTGTCACAAATGGCAGGATTTACTTCTTTCTCATGGTTGAATACTATTCCCCTGTGAATATATACCACATTTCCTTTATCCATTCACCTGTTAATGGATCCTTATATTATTTTAGCTATTATGAATAACTTGATATTTCTTTTCATTTCCTTTAGCTATAAACCCAAGTGGTATCATTGGATTTTATGGTAGTTCCATTTTAAATTTTCTCATGAACCTACATACTGTTTTCTCATGAACCTCCATATTGTTTTCCATAGTAACTGCATCCAGTGGAGGCAACTTCTAGTGAACATGTTGGAGTCAGTCAATTGTAGAAATCAGATTAGCATTTCCCATACCAGGAAAACAGAACAACAACAAAAAATACTTAGAGCAATGTTTCTCAAGGGGGGGATAATTTTTCCCCTTGAGGGGTATTTGGGAATGTCTGGAGACATTGTTACCTGTCACACCATGTGGGGTTGCTGCTGGCTTGTAGTGGGTAGAGGCCAGGAATGCCACTTTCCATCCTGCAGTACACAACAAATCCACAACAGACATTATCTGGCTCAAAATATCAGCAGTGCGAAAGTTGAAAAACTCTAAGCTAGACCATACACAGAAGTGTGAAAAATGGCAAGTGCAGAAAATAAGTAGTTCCAGTGCTTAGAACAGAGGAATGAGGTGTACCGCAGGAAAGAGGAGAGTGGTAAGGCAGCAATGGGCCACTCATGAATGATTTTGTACATTAGTCAAAGGACTCTGAACTTTATTCTCCAGAGAACTGGGAGCAAAGGAAGAATTTTTAATAGTGGGATGACTTTATAAATCTGTATTTCTTGGGAGGAGGGGGTGCTTTATGAGAACAAAATAAGATAATGCATATGAAGGCAGTTCATACATTTTGAGCATTATTATTTCATAGAAATCAGGCCTCATCATTAAAATAGGTTGATATCAAGTGAGATTTATTAGAGTGATAAAAAGAATCACACCACATTTGACAAGCTCATCTGCTGTAATCTAACGCATTGTTACTGTCTCCCTAAGTAAGCTCAGTCATATGCTTTTTGATTTCTGTAAAAGTGCCATTTCTTGTTCTCTCCAAAGCTGTTTATATTTCTGAGTCTTGTTATGTACTCACATTACACGTCTATCAGTCTGCTAAGCTAGCTCTGTTCTAACACCTCAGGGGTTTATACTGCTTTGACATCTACCGTAGTACCCATTGTGTTGCTGATTCAGATAGACACAACTGCATGGTAGAAAGTGAAGTACATAGGAATCAATTCGGGTTTTTAAAAATATTTTTCCCCAAATTCTCTTTTCTCTTCCTACTCTTTCCCTTCATCTTCTTTTTCTCCCTTGCTCTTCTCCCTCTTTTCTCCAGAACCTGGTTAATGGCAAGAGGAAAAGCTAACAAGAAAAATACC
The DNA here is from genome assembly GCA_003697995.1 of Taxidea taxus jeffersonii. Classification (NCBI taxonomy): domain Eukaryota; kingdom Metazoa; phylum Chordata; class Mammalia; order Carnivora; family Mustelidae; genus Taxidea; species Taxidea taxus. The sequence goes on from ML112352.1 coordinate 18,452, forward strand.
CTTACTAAAGTCTAACTGTGACATCTGATTGTGTTCCATGTGAGGTATAATCAGAAATGACTTTAAAAGTGACCTCTGGGGGCGCCTGTGTGGCTCAGCTGGTTAAGCCTCTGCCTTCAGCTCAGGTCATGATCTCAGGGCCCTGCTCAGCAGGAGCCCGCTCCCCCTCTCACCCCCCTCCCCCTCCACCCCCTCCCCTGCCACCTGCCTCTCTGCCTACTTGTGATCTCTGTCAAATAAATAAATAAAATCTTTAAAAAAAAATTGACCTCTGGCAGGAATCCTCTAAGATACTCCCAGTGATCTTGCCTCTTGCTATTTACAGCTTTGTGTAATTTTCTCCCCTTTTATAATTTGCTACTGATCAATACAATATGGCAATACTGAAGGAATGTCACTTCTGTAATTAGGTTACAAGAGACGGTGACTTCTGTCTTGCTGATAGACTCTGTCTCTCTTTCCGTTTCTTGTTTTGATGGAAGAAGCTGCTGCGTGGGAGAGGCCCATGTGCCAAGGACTTGTGGGCAGACTCGTCATCAGCCAACATAGAATTAAGGCCCTTCATCTGACAACCCTAAAGAATCTGAGGAACTGCCAATAGCCACATGAGTTACCTTGGAAATGGATCCTTCTATAATGGAACCTATGAAAGAGACCCCAGTCTCAGCAGACACTTTGATTTTTGGCTTCAGAGAGATTGTGGTAGAGGACCAGCAAAGCCATGTGCAACTTCTGGACTCACAGAAACTATGAGATAATAAACCCATGCTGTTTTAAACTATTGATGTGGTAATCTGTTACACAGCAATTGGGAAGTAATTGGATTTTCTTTTGGAAAGTTTAGATTCTTTCTGAAAATAAATTATCTTCTGGGGTGCCTGGGTAGCTCAGTGGGCTAAAGTCTCTGCCTTTAGCTCAGGTCATGATCCCAGGGTCCTGGGATTGAGCCTGGTATCAGATTCTCTGCTGAACAGAGAGCTTGCTTCCCGCTCTCTGCCTGCCTCTCTCCCTACTTGTGATCTCTGTCTGTCAAATAAATAAATAAAATCTTACAAAAAAATTATCTTCCTCATCAACTGATAGGTGCCAAGGACACAAAGATGAAAAAAGTATGGACTTCAAAGGACAAAATCCCAAGACAGCTTTGTTTAATTGTGACATAAATGAATTTAATAAAAGTAAGATACTTTATATAAATATACAGTTATTTCTGGCATCCTGGAATGTAAGTGAAAATAAAATGATTTTTTTCTTCCCTTCCATGGACATCCACATTTGGATCTTTAAGCATATAGAAAAAATGATAAAATTTTGGACCTAAATATTGACACAGCCTGTATTAGTTTGGGTAATAATAACAACTGTAATAAATAAAACCAAAACCATAGCTTACTCAGTAGCCACTTATCTCATTCACATAAAGTTCAAAATGCACAGTTCTGATCTACATGAATTTCTTGTACATTGGAATTCCTGAGATTTTTTAATCTTAAGGCTCTGCCATTTTCAATTCATTTCTGTGTTTTCCAAAAAAGGGAGAAATGGGTAGAATATTGCTCATAAGAAGATTTTGTGAGCAGTGTCAGGAATTGGTTTACATAATTCCTGCCAACATGTCTTTGACTGTAAACAAGTGTCATCATGCCTAATGTCAGAGAGACTGGGGAACACAGTCTAGTTGAGTCCTGTAGATAGTATAAATGGATATGGTGACCAGCAAACCAAACCAGACTCTACCACATGTTCTGACTCTTTCACTTTCAAAATGAGAAAATGGAGATTTAAGGAGAGTTTCAATACACTTGATGATGCTGACACCACAAAAGCAATTGCAGACATAGGACTAGAACAAGTTCCTCTAATTTCTCGTTTGCCACATTTTCTATGAGTTATTCTATTTTCTTAAAGGAGAATATATGGGGCTTTCAAAGACTGAGGTTATTAAAAATTTTGGTAAACTACTAAAGGCTGTTTGCAAAGATTCAAATATGTGATTAATCAACATGTAATTACTTAGTATGCCAGTTTAAGAGAAGTACACCATGGGTCTCAGGGTTGAAAGGGCAAATAAAATATCACATTTCTCTAACCTTACATTAATGAAAATTAATTAATTAAAGTGTAATTCAATTGCAAGGAAACATTTGGGGCATATGTAGGTTTACTAGGTGCATCACTTTAATTAGAAATATGTAGGGGCGCCTGGGTGGCTCAGTGGGTTAAAGCCTCTGCCTTCTGCTCAGGTCATGATCCCAGGGTCCTGGGTTCGGGCCCCGCATCAGGCTCTCTGCTCAGCAGGGAGCCTGTTTCCTCCTCTCTCTCTCTGCCTGCCTCTCTGCCTACTTGTGACCTCTGTCTGTCAAATAAATAAATAAAATCTTAAAAAAAAGAAATATGTAATTTCATTATCATTTATTTTAATTAAATTTAAATTTCATACCATTAGATCAATGGCACATGAAAGAAAAACAAATGACATTGCATCCCAAATGAGTTGTATAGATTCTAACATTCATTAACCTTTTACCTAAATGAACTATTTCAGGAAGGTCTATGTGACCATGGGGTTAGGGAATTTAGTTAGCTCGAACTTTCTAAATGGAGTCATGCTGCTTCTAAGTCTTAGACACTCCATTCTGCTTTCATGATAAGACCAATCAGTTCCCAAAACCTTAGTTTAACCAGTTCATGAAGTGTATTTTTTCTCTTTAAACTCACCTAAACTCAAAAATACACTCAAGTGTGCCACATTGTGATCCCTGCTCCGTGGAGAGCCTGCTTCTCCTTCTCCCTCTGCCTGCTGCTCCCCTTGCTTGTGCTCTCTCATACTCTGTCTGTCAAATAAATTAATAAAATCTTTTAAAAAATACATTCAAGTGTATTTTTTCTCTTTAGACTCACCTAAACACTGATGTATTTTTAATCAGATTTTCTAACAATGGCATTAAAATATCTTATTCACTAGTTTTCTAACTGGAATGAGGTTTCTGTCTCTTTTAACTAAAACAGGATCATCATAACAAATTTTGAATTAGAATCACCTGGAAACTCTTTATTTGTGATTTTTTAACAACTGCTTTTAACCACAGAAATGAAAATACACTATCCTTACCATTCATCATGTCAGAGGACACATATGTGGCAGCACATTGTGATAAATTGAAGATTCACTCGTCCAGATACCTTGCCCCTGCTCTGCTAGTACTTTATAACTATGTAAAAATAAGAATTGGTAGGTTGGGTAGGTGCAGTTATGTATTGTGGTTTTGCAAATCTGATAATGTATGAAGGACCCAAATTTCAAGGGCTCCCATTTAGAATGCCAAAGTCCCAGAGACAGGCAGACATTTGTTGCTATAGCCACTGCCTTGAGGTATTCTGGTGGAATGTTTAGTGAAGGACAGGATTGGTCTCATAGAGAGTTATAAAAGTGTAATGGAGCTCATTCTGGTTTAGAAAACAGAAAAGATAAACTAGAGATATGTTATAAGCCATTTTTTTTTTAAATTGATGGTCTGTAGAATAAATCATATGCTCACCTTTTTAAAAAAGATTTTTATTTATTTATTTGGCAGAGACAGAGCTCACAAGTAGGCAGAAAGGCAGGCAGAGAGAGAGGGGGAAGCAGGCTCCCCATGATCAGAGAGCCCAATATGGGGCTCAATCCCAGAACCCTGAGATCATGACCTGAGCTGAAGGCAGAGGCTTAACACACTGAGCCACCCAGGTGCCCCTCATATGTTCATCTTAAAGTTGATCACCTACGGATCAGAACTGTAACTGGAGACCAAATATTTCTCATATAAATCACACACACACACACACCCCAAAAAGTATTGGCTGAGTGATGTTGTTTTAACTTCTGTAGAGCTCTTCATTCTTACTGGCTCTTTATAAGGTCCTGTGATGAATTGACTTGTTTGTATAGAAGGTTTTGACCTCCTTGGTGAGAGCCACTATTTCAAATCAAATGATTATTATTAGCAGGGTTGAGCACTGAACAAATAAAAGACAATTTTTGTCATTTATGAGGGAAGAATGTCAGAAAACTTTTTCTAAGATGGAATTTACCTAATTGGTATTTTGCTTGCTTTTCAAAGACAACAGAAGAGATGGTTCAAGAAAACTGAAACTTCAAATATCTGGTCCTGTAAATTTGGGTAAAATAATCAGTCTTATATAATTGTTTAGGAAAATTACAACTAGCCTTACTCTCACCTCATGGCTATTCTTTCTCAGAGTGTCCTGGACCTATTTTCAGGCCTGGACATTCTAAGTTTGAATCTGGTTACTGAATGTAAATGGAGATACCAGAAACATCTGTGTTCCATACTTAGTACAAGTTCAACCTTCTTTGAAGACCAACTTTTCGTCACCACCTTCCTACCCAGTTCTTTGACCCCTTGAATCAAGTACCTGCATTTTCTAGCTTAATATATTTGTAACTGTTACAGTAGGTTCCTTACTTTATTATTGTTATTATTATTATTATTATTGGGGGGAAATTTAATTCTGATAACTTGCTAGCTCTTTTGGCCCTCTAACTTGGACTCACCATTGTAAAAGCATTATATCACATGGTTGGTGACAAAGAAGGCAATAGTTATCAACTCACATTCAGTTAGTTAAAGGAAAAATGCTAGAAATTTGGTGAAATACAACTGGTTTCTAATTATTAAAGTTCTTGGTTGTGTTCTTTTCCCTCATTTTTTGTCTAACTATAGTAAGCTTCATGTTGTCATCAGAGTGTATTCCCTCTTCAAAAAAAATAAAGATTTTACTTATTTATGAGAGAGAGAGAGAGAGAGAGCATGTGAGAGCAGGAGAGGGCCCAAGGGAGAAGGAGAGAATCTCAAGCAGACTCCCTGCTGCTGAGTAAGTGTTGGGCTCCATCTCATGACCCTGAGATCATAACTTGAGTGGAAACCAAAGGTCAGATGCTTAACTGACTGAGCCACACTGGAGACTCTTAAAACATTTTTTTTAATTTAAAAATTTTAAAAGTAATCTCTATGCCCAACATAGGGTTCAAATTGACTACCCTGAGGTCAAAAGTCACATACTTTGCTAACTGAGCCAGCCAGGTGCCCCTGGTTTATTCTTTCTTAAAATCAGTATATGTTAAAATTGTCTACCATTATAAATCTTTCAGGTGATTTCATAAAATTAGATGATCCTTTATATTTCATTATAATTAAAAGCAGAATAAAGAAGCAGGTACAGTGAATTATAACAGTTTTAAGAAAATGTTAATGAGTTAAATGCATATTAAAAGCAAAATATTTGAAGAGTCAAAATGACAAAATTAAAAAAGTGAAACATGTAAAAATGATAGACGTTAAGGTAAATAATAACAACAATAAACCAGGCAAGGATTCTAAGACCTCTATCATTTTACAAACAGTCAAGCTCTATGGAACAAATGAGAGATCAGTTGATGGTAAGATGGGAGCTTTCTGGAGCAGTTCTAAACTCCCATTGTGTATATGGCTTAGTAGTTTGAGTGAGTCCTTCTCAGTGTTTAAAGAAGAAAATATATCAGAAATAGAGACTAGACAAAGGTATGCAATACTGTAAAATCCACTTGGGGTGAGTAATCTAGTAATTTTTGCTGAGAATATGAGGAAAATGTTAGTTTAACCCAGGTTTACCAACAAATCTAATCAGTTTTCTTTCTAAATACTATGATTTGGTGGGTTTCCAACTAGCTCAACCATATGAGTGTCAAACTATATTAATGTTAAAATGGTAGATATGAGAAAATGAAATGAGAGATCAGCCTGTTCACAGACTTCAGAGATGAATACAAGGCTCAAAGTGAACCATAAGGTAATATTTGTAGAAGTCAATGGAATAAAGTTAATATATTTTATACCAGGTTGGTTATTTTTTTGCATGTATTGATAATTGGTCATTGGATGGCTTAAGTTATGTCACAGAAATAAATCCACATATTTCAGAAGCTTAAAGTTAAAATGTTGAAAATTCTCAAGTTAAAAAAAAAAAGTTTGAAAATTCTCTATCTTCCTACATGCTCACCTTGGGTTGATGAGGGACTCTGATCCATGCCTTATTCATAGACTAGCTAATAAAGACTAGCATGTTAGTGGTTAAAATGTCATTGATGGCTGTGGTGGGGGAAAGCCATATGGAGAATCACATAACTGTTCAATCATTTCTGTTCTTAAATGATACAGTTTTTACTTCTCTTCTCATTTCACTGACTGAAACAAGCACATGATCATCTGAAGAGAACAGAAAAGCCTAATTTACTCTGTATCCAGAAGGAGGAAAAACAGAAATATCAGTGATGACCATGAATAAGCACCCTTTGGATCTGATGGCTTATACTGATAAACATGTGACAGATGTTATTGAAAGAAGTATTATCAGTTTTATTAAAAATGTATATTTTTGTGTAGTAAATATGCTATATACATATATGTGTGTATATACCATACTTTATAATTACCAATTATACAAACGATAATCAATATTATACACACACACACAATAACAAGGTAGAAGGTTTTTAGAAAAATACAAATTTAATTTCTTTGTCTACAAGGTCCTTCTAGTTCATTAAAGAAGGATGTTTAAAAAATTAGAATAATTAATTTCTAATAGATTATTTTAATATTCTGTGCCTCATCCACAAGATGAGAATATTTCTTGGAAGAGATTAATTATTTAAAATGGAATTGAATAAAACTTATAAGAGAAAACTAGAGTGTATTTATATTGTTTATAAATGGTGTCACTTCGCTGATATAAAGGAATTTCCAGGTTCTCTTTGAGCTGGGTAAAATAATGCTACATTGTTATACACACGCTTTCTTTAAGGAGAACATATGGATCTAAAGATAAAAGCACAGAACTATCTTACATGGTTTATGATGTTCTCTGCTTACCCAAGGCTCATTCTTGTTCTCTCATTCCTGTTTTGTAATATAAGTTGGTCCTTTCCCAAGTATTTTAAGATGATATTCACTTTATACCTGCCCCAGTGAAGTTACAAAAATTCTTCATGTTTGCTTTGAGAGAATCTGTTCAAATCATAGATTTATTGCTCCCTACATGGCTAAATGCCCAGCTGAACCATGGCAGTAATGATAATGGTGGTTAAGTATGGGGTGGGATAAGAAAACTAAAACAGGAAACAAAATAATTCTTCATTTCTGCCTTTGAGGTTTTCCTCAAACACCTTATGGATAGAATTAAACAGTGAAATGCTGCCGGTAAACTTTTAAGAGTTGAAAAATAACTAGCCCCCCCTTTTTGATGGCTGTAGTTTATGGAATCTCATGGGAAAATTAGAGTTCTCAATTTGGTATACGGAACAATCATCAGCTAAGGTGAAAGGATATGCATTGCCCGGCCAACTGCTTCAAAGAACAATAACACTTTATTCAGAAATTTTAAGCTTTATGTTAATACAACCATATTGTGAGTTGGTTAAACCAAAAATTAATGATTTAAAGTGTAGCTCCTATAAATTTTAAATGCATAATGTACATATTATTTATGTTGTTTGTTATATTTTCTTATGCTGAAAAAGTCAATTAGCCCTTCAAAAAACTGTTCTGAAATTACCTTTTATAAGGGATCATGACCGGAGGCGAAGGCAGAGGCTTTAACCCACTAAGCCACCCAGGCGACCCTTTCCTTTATTTTCTATTGAGAATATATATCATTGTACTAGGCAATAAATGTTTTCTATACAATTGTAAAATATAGATCCTTCAATTTTTCTGGTAGTAAATGCAAAACTATGGGGAAAATACAGACAAACAAACAAACAAACAAAATAAAACAACCCTGCTATCTTCAAGACTATTATACCACTGGGAAAAAAAAAAAAAAAACTCCAGAGGTATCTGTACCAGAAAAGTCTAGTTCCAATCTTGGGGTGCCTGGATGGCTCAGTCTGTTCGTTAGGTGTTTGTCTTCAGCTCAGTTCATGAGCCCAGAGTCCCAGGATCAAGCCCCTCATCAATCTTCCTGCTTATTTGGATGGTCTGCTTCTCCCTCTGCTCTTCACCCCAGTCATGCTCTCTCTCTCTCAAATAAATAAATAAGATATTTACAAAAAAAAAAAAAAAGATATTTTGGTACATAAACAAATGCCAGAGGGTATGATCATTGGCATAAGAATGTTAGAACTGATTTTTTTTATTGTTGAAATCATGATCTAGTTATGTTGACTACCAAAAAGTATTCTACATGATTCTCTGATCTTGTCTGAAAGCATTTAAGAAGCTGGTACGCTGAACAGTACAGTGGAGGTCTAGTCTTAGAATGCCATTGACTTCCCATTGTTTTAAACTTCTATGTAGAGGTTTGTGTTGCCTGATCTACTGAAAAGTTTAGCTTCATTCTGCCCCTAGAAGCCTATTGAATCCAGCTCTATGAGACTAAAAACAAAACAAAACAAACAAACAAATAAAAACAAAACAAAACAAAACAAAACCTCCCTTGAAGACTTAGGAAAGAATGCTGCGATATTTCCCAGACTATGAAAATAGACAGTGCAAGCGTAAAGTTAACATTTGCTCATTTTGTTTGCATTCCACTGAATGATCAGCTGGACCATTCTGTGTGTCCTCATCATCTGAAGTTTTTCCAGGTACCTAGCCTTTTCCATCTCATTGTCCCCATCAGGGATTCTAGCATAAATGCTGCCATTTATGCCTATGTGTTTGTCATGGTTTAAATTAGCACATTAATAGCAATACTTTCTACAGAAGACCCTATAATTAGGAAAGAGGAAAGTTTGCATAAAATGCTAAAGGGATACATCTTGACATGTACAATTTTCCTCCTTGCTGAATTTTATTTAAACTTATTTTTTTAGCACATTTTTACCTTTTCTCATCACACTTTTACAGATAAGTAGCTGCATAACACCTAAAGGCTCTGGCATTCTTGCCATGAAATTCTTGTTTTCCAAGTCGCTCTGCAATTCTTTGCATTCAGTGACTTTAACTAGAATTCCTTCTTAGAATCAGAATCCTTTTCTTCCATGCTGTGCTCCCTTACCAAATGGATTATTTATATTCCCCTAAAGGGTTTTCCAGGTTTTAAAAAGTAAAGGTAGTACTATATTTAGAGTCAGTAATATTTTATTTTCTCAAGAGAAATTCAGTTTCTTTGGGCATATGTTTTACACCTTAACAAGGTCTTACCCACATGTAATCAAATAATGTTGTTAGCACCTCTCAGTTTGCATTGATTACAGCTCAGTATTGAAAATAAAACTTATTGGGATACCTGGGTGGTGCAGTTGGTAAGTATCCAACTTTTGGTTTCAGCTCATGTCCTGATCTCAGAATCATGAAATTGAGGCCCACAAGGACCTCCTTAGTGAGCCTGGAGTCTGCTTGAGACCCTCTCTCTCCCTCTACTCCTTTCTCCAACCTCTCCCCTACCACCATGCTCTCTCTCATTTTCTCTAAAATAAGTAAATCTTTAAAAAAAAAAGAGAGAGAGAGTGAAGATTTATTAATATAGTTATCTAACTTTCCATGAGAAATTTTGCATATGTGTATAAATTAAAGATTTTGAGAGGTGGAGATGGCCCTGGCTTATGTGGGTGGGACCAGTATTAACCACGAGAGTCTTTATAAGAAGGAAACAGGATGAGTCAGACTCTTGTTTGGACAGAAGTCAGAGAGGAGAAGAGATGCCAGGCTGTTGGCTTTGAAAGTGAAGGGATGCTATGAGCCAAAGAAAGGAGTCATCCTCTAGAAGCTAGAAAAGGTGAGGAAAAGGATTCTTCTCTGAAGTAGCTAAAAGGAATGCAAACCTTTGGAGCCATTTTAGACTTTTGACCACCAGCACTGTACTAGAATAAACGTGTGTCCTAAGCCACTAAACTTGGTGTAATTTGTTACAGCAGCAATAGGAAACTCATGCAGTTTATAAAAGAATGCTAAACATACAAAGTTTAGAAACCAAAGAATCCAAAGGATTTCCACAGTCTGAGAAACCCAAGATGGCCAGATAGTTCTTTTGTGAAGAGGGTTAGTACTTTTGCCTTTAGGTATAAGCAATAACCCATTTTCTTTCTTAGAGGAAAGGCATCTTATTTATGAGTCAGCACGGCCCAGACTGGGAATGCATAGTAGCTCATCACCGAAATTAAAGGTCTACAGATCTCTGTCTGGGGCAAATTTCTTTACGTTTCAGTAACTGTGAAACTGAAAGATGATTTGGATCTAGATAGGTGGACATTGAATATTTGGCCAGAAGCCTAAACCAAAACCCCATGGGGACAGTCATTTTGGATTTGTGTGGCGACCTCCCAACTGTGGGTTTTGTTGTGTAAAGATGTACATGTAAACCAGAGTTGCACCCAGTCAGAACTCTTCTACCTAATCCAGCACACCAACAACATCACTCCCCACTGATAAAAAGCGACAGCAAGAGCCACAACAAAATTCAAGTTTGAGGTCTAACCAAAGAAGGCCAATTTTAGAAAGTCTGCAGAGAGTGCATTAACAGATACTCTCCTAAGCTAGGTAGGAGAATGAGGTTAATGAGCTTTGTTTAAGTGTAGCAGACGATAGTTTCATAACCCCATATGTTTCCCCTGAGGAAGGAAAATAAATTGCAGTAGGAAGTCAAAGCGTCTCAGAATTCCCCTTTAATTCTGGCAAATATGTGATTTTTCCAGGCCCTGCTTGTACATCTCCACGTATGGAGATATATCCACACACAACATTGCCTTTGATGAAATGCTTGATTTCAGTCTGAGCTGAAACCTTCCATCCTATAACCCACAACCTGTGCTCACCCTATTAAAGATGCTGTGCTTGGCAACACAACCACAATAATTCACAAATGTAAAAATCCCTGTGCTTAGGGAATGTATCAGAGCAGAGCTCCCCCCAGCAGCCTTCACATCCCAGTTTTGCTCTGGTTTCTCTATCATAAAGTTGAGCTCAATGTTAAAAAACTCAGTTATATGTTGCCTT